>APFE031524940.1:10162-95074 GCA_000404065.3 Pinus taeda
CCATTACTTCCTGAGATCTAGCAGCATTTTGGCCCTCTTTACTGATGGTTGTTTTGAGCTGTGCAGAAAACATTTTCTGAAGGAAATTTGTGGGCGTTCGGGGAAGTTCTTGGCTGAACCAGCGAACTCCCACAAGCATTTTTGCTGAGCCCAGTTGGATTTAATCCTGGGTCTATCATTCGGTTTATTTTTAATTTGCATGAGAGATTTTTCTGAAGTTCTTCACAGTGAAAATCTGAAAATCTTTATTTCTTTTAAATGTTTTCTGTGCTTATTGATGAATCTGGCTGTTAAGGGGCCAAATCTGTAAATTATTTAAATGTTCTAGGGTTTCAAAATTTTTCTGACTTAGGGTTTCTATTTTATCTTCCTGCACATGTTATTGGATGCTTCCATGGTTACAGGTGTAGGGTTTATGAAATTTTTAGGGTTCCATTTGACAAATCTGGAGCAAAAATAATTTTGATTTATGCATGAAAAGGTCAAAAGGATTTTGTCTATCAAAACATTTCTGCCTGCAAATGCACAAAGTGACCAACACGGGCCAGTAGGCCGTCATGTCACTGCTATGGATGCCTTCCACAAGACTGCGTTGGCCAGACAGCGTACCCAAACAGTGATTTGGGCGGATACGTTCAGTTTTGGCCGCTGTTCTTCAACGTGATAGCGTGCTAGCAAATGAACGCAGTCATATTTTTATTGCCTGGGCGTTGGACTTCAAAATCGTTTTTGGTTGCACTTTGCATCAAAGCAGCTCCGTTTCAAACCCTCTCCGTCCACCTGCGTACCTGAGAACACAGTCAGTTTTGTTCATATCATGGGTATTCTCTTTCGCTGCCGACGCCCTGCACGCAAATCTGCAAAACATATAGCCGGATTTCATTTTTTTGATCTGTCGTGGATTATGATTTCGCTGCTGCTCGTTTTCAAACACGCCCTCAGCTCCAATACCTGCATGTCCGTCGATCTTGCCCTGCCCGTTGATCAAGTTAGCCTGCAAATGCATACGAAGGTTAGAAAAACGAAAATCGGTTTCTGTTTGATGTTTTTTTTTTCTATGCATAGCGTAGGTTAAGCAGGTCGATTCAGCTGATCCGGGCGTCGAAGGTTTCAGTTGCGCAAGCGTTTTCCAGGAGTTAACACAGGTGAGCGCGTCGTTGTTTTTTCTATTGGCGTAAGGGTAAGCGTAAGGGTAAGTCGTATGTTGGTTTGCCATAGCTTTAGGTTTAGTTTAAATCATGAAAAAGAAAAAATATCGTGGTTCATTTTATTTACATAGTTTTTATTTAGTTTTAGTTATGTTTGTAACATATATATATGCAGAAAAAGAAAAGATTTTGAATTTGATTTCAAAAAATTAAAAAAAATTCATTAAAGAATCGGCTAGGGTTAGGGTTGTCGTTAGGATTTAGATTTAATTTAATTTTAGTTTTGGTTTTGAATTTTGTATTTGATTTAGATTTATTTTTAGATTTTCATTTTATTTAAAACTTAAAAAAATTTCATAAAAAGTCATTAGGGTCTTTAGGGTTTTTAGTTTTTTTTAGATTTTTTAAATTTTGATTTTGATTTTATAGTTTCTTTATAGTTTGATTTTGATTTGATTTTTGATTTTAAATTAGTTTTCCTTTTTTTTAATTTTATTTAAAAAAAAAAATAAAAACTAAAAAATCAATAAATAAATAAAAAAAAAAAATTTATAGTTAGGGTTTTAAGATTTTATTTTGATTTTAGGATTAGTTTAGATTCAAAATAATTTTTGTTTTATTTTGTTTTAAAATAATTAAAAAATCATAAAAAAATATAAAGTGAAAAATCAGAGAATTTTTTTTCTTTTAGGGCTTAAGATTAAATTTTAATTTTTGTTTTAATTTTGTCAGAAAAGCTATAAAATTCATCGTGGAAAATTATTTTTGCCAGATTCAATGGTTTTCAATGATTATTCATGCTGAGATCTAAAATTTTCAAGTCGAGACACAAAATTGATATTTGGTTAATAGTTTACGATTCTTGTGGTGGTATTGAGCATTTACCTATTCGAAATTTTTCAGTTGCTGGATATCTTGCATTGTTCAAAGTTATTTGATGATAAATGATCGCTGTGTACAATTCGCAACATCTGTTAAGTAACCATTTTAATAACAATTTCTTAAGGCACTGGTCTGCTAAGTTAATCAAATTCATCTAGTGCTTATCTTTTCGTGTCTCGTGTCTTCCAACCAACTGGTCGACAGTTGGTCTTCATCATCTCACAGGGTCTACCCCCCTTAGCCGCGGGAGACAGGCTTAAACGGAGGGATCGGGGATCAGAGTGACAGCCCCCGGTCTGAGCATTGTCGTGTCAATCTGCGCGACAACAGGCAGGAGTTCAGGGAAGCCCTCTCATTCAGAGATTTTGTTCAGCTCCAGCAGGATAGCAGACCCCGCGATCATCACAGAGGGTACCAGCATTACCATGATGGCGACACCCACCGTGCAGCGCGCAGATTCCGCTTGCCTACGTTTGATGGCTCATCAAACAGTTCGGCAAAGTATTGGGTGGAGAAGCTGGACATTTATTTCCAGCTTAACCAGATGTCGGAGGCAGAGGCCATCAAGGTGGCAACGTTGCATTTGGATGGCAAGGCCCAGGATTGGTGGTTACATGGGATGGTTACACTAGGGCACTCCACAGTGATGGCATATGCCGAATTTACCAGGAGACTGATGGAGAGATTTGATCGGAGGGATCTGGAGCAGCATTTTGTTGAGCTGACAAGGCTCAAACAGACAGGGAGCCCAAAGACCTACATTGCAGATTTCTTGAGGGTCTCTGTGATGGTGCCAGCCCTATCCACGGCACAGAGGGTCTATATGTATGTTGAGGGGTTAGCAAAGCCACTTCGGGGTTTAGTTCGATCCACTAGACCAACCACACTCTAGGACGCTATCAGCAGGATTCGGGACTTACAGGATGTCTTACCCAGGACCCGGACACCTTACCCCTAGAGACAAACTTTCCTGTCTAAGGGAAAGGATGTGAGGATTCCACCTCCGAAGGGGAATCCAGGACTAGTACAACTTGACAATGACGCCAGGAGAGAGCTGAAGAAGAAGCGGTTGTGCTTCACTTGTCAGGAGCCATGGGCACCAGGACATAGATGTGCTGCTAGTAAAGCACATTTTATTGAGGTCTTCTTTGAGAGTAGTGGAGAGGAGGATGATGAGGATGATGTGGAGGTAGGAGATAGCCATGTCGTATAAGGTCCTTTGCCACCACCACTGCCAGCAGCAGATGGTGCATCTTTTGCACCCACCGGAGGGGCCCTTGCAGCATTGTGAGGAGTTCCCAAGTATCTGACGCTACGCGTACGAGGGACAGTACATGGCCAGAGACTATCAGTTTTCGTTGACAGTGGGGCGACCCACAAGTTCATCGATGCCCAGATGGTTGAGTGGTTAGGTATACAGACAGAGAGCTTCGATGGGTTTTCAGTGTTGGTCCCAGGAGATCAGACCATGACGTGTGCTTGTTATGTTCCAGAGCTTTCAGTGACGATGGGAACCTACACATTGACTGACCGCTTTTTCGTGGTCGATATTCCAGACACCAACATGATATTGGGTGTTCAGTGGCTTATCACTCTAGGCAAGGCCACGACAGATTGGAAGACCCTGGAGATGGAGTGGGATGATGAGAAGATAGGGAGGCGTGAGAAGATACGGGGACAACACACATATCCGCCTCAGACTGTCTCAGCTCATCGGATGGAGGCAGTCTTTCGAAAGGGAGACATAGAGTGGGCAGTGGAGCTGTGTGCATCAGAGGCAGGGACTACAGGGCAGACGGTACACGCAAAGATATAGTCTATCCTTGACCGGTATGCCATAATGTTTGGGGAGATTCAGCCAGGAAAGCCACTGGACCGGGGGTTTGAGCACACTATCGAGCTTGAGCAGGTCAT
Organism: Pinus taeda; assembly: GCA_000404065.3. NCBI lineage: Eukaryota > Viridiplantae > Streptophyta > Pinopsida > Pinales > Pinaceae > Pinus > Pinus taeda. The sequence goes on from APFE031524940.1 coordinate 14,107, forward strand.
CCAGGCAGTGATCACCATCCCCTATAGGCACCCTAAGGCCTATCGAGATGAGATTGAGCGGGCTATCTAGGAGTTGCTGGCTCTTGGGCACATTCGACTGAGCACGAGTCCTTTTGCTTCTTTTGTGGTGTTGGTGAAGAAGAAGGACGGTACATTGAGGATGTGCATCGACTACAGGGTGAGGACTGATCACAACAGCCTCAAGTTCTTTTTGGAGCATAAGCAGCTACAGGAGAGGCAGCAGAAGTGGATCAGTAAGATCTAAGCATATGACTTTGACATTGAGTATGTCAAGGGTAAGAACAACGTGGTAGCAGATGCCCTTCACGTAGAGCAGCCACGTTGTCTCTTATGAGCTTGGATACAAATTGGAGGGCTCGACTCTTAGTAGAGTACTCCAAGGACAGGTTTGCATGTGAGGTTCTGGATGGGTAGGTGGCAGATGATAGGTTACAGGGTGTCGATGAAGATCATCTATTACAGGGACCGGATCTTCTTGACTGAGGGGTCTTAGCTCAAGAAGAAGATACTCCAGGCATCACATGATTCACCTTTGGTAGGACATCAGGGGTTTACCAAAACCAACAGGGCCATTAGAGAGAGGTTCTCATGGAAGGGCCTCAAGGAGGACGTACTCCAGCACATCCGAGAGTGCGATGTTTGCCAGAGGAATAAGGGAGAGATGAGCCATCCCGCGGGTTTATTGCAGCCTCTTCCCATTCCGGAGGGGAAATGGGAGAGTATTTCGATGGACTTCATCATAGGGTTGCCCATGGTACAGGGCAAGGATTGTATCTTTGTCGTCGTTGATCGACTGACAAAGTACGCACTTTTTTTGTCATATCCACACACTATACAACAGCATAGGTGGCCGAGCTATTCTTCAGAGAGATCTTCAGGCTACACGGTCTTCCTAAGACCATTGTCAGTGACAGGGACAACCGTTTCATGGGCGAGTTTTGGCAGGAGCTTTTCCAGTTGGTGGGGACGGAGTTGACACCGAGTACCAATTATCACCCACAGATGGATGGGCAGACTGAGATAGTTAACAAATGGTTGGAGGGCTACTTGCATAACTATGTCAGTGGGCAGTAGCGAGCATGGTTGAAATGGCTGCATCTGGGGGAGTACTGCTAGAATACTTCACATCACATGTCCATTGGTATGTCACTATTCTATGCCTTATATGGGTATCATCCTTTATCTTTTGTTGACGTGATGTTTGGTGATAGCAGGGCTCCTAGAGCCAAGATATGGATCCAAGAGAGTCAGGATATTCTCCGAGTTCTTAAGGATAACATGGCTACATCACAGAACCAGCAGAAGCTGTATGCCGACAGGGGTCGGGTGGAGAGACAGTTCGAGGTAGGGGACATGGTCTAGCTATGGTTACAGCCATACCAACAGTTGTCACTAAAGCAGAAGGGGGCTGAGAAGCTTAAGCCCCGCTTTTATGGGTCGTACAGGGTGATACGTAGGGTTGGACAGGTTGCATATGAGTTGGAGCTTCCCCAAGGAAGCAAGATTCGTAACGTTTTCCATGTATCATGCCTGAAAAAGGCATTGGAGCAGTAGGTGACAGTGACAGATGAGCTATCACCGATGGATGACGAGGGGCATTTGGTATTGTAGCCGGAGGCTATCATTGATACTAGGGAGAGGTAGCTGCGGAGTAGGGCGGTTCGGGAATTCTTGGTGAGGTGGAAGAATTTGCCGGATGAGGATGCGACTTGGGAGAGTGAGAAGATCTTGCAGCATCCATCACTTTAGTTGCTTGAGGACAAGCAACATTTTGCCGGGTGAGACTGTAATATTCCTAATTAGCCATGGCTAATTGGAATATTCGATTTTGCCCAATTTTTGCCTTCTATAGTTGTTTATAAACAAAAAAGTGAGGACGGGGGACATAACTCACTTTAAGAATAAAAAGTCACTTCCTAGTAGCACAACGTTGTGACTTAAGGAGGAGCCAATGGGGCCAAAGGGGGACGCAGAAATGGGGCCCACGCAGACACATGGAGGGACTGTGCATGAGGGAGGAACACATGGCAAGAGGGGAATCACACAGGAGGAGGTGACCTTAGGGATTGTGAGAGGCAAAGGCTATAAAATAGAGAGGAGCCCCCTCATTTTGGATCATTCTGGTTATGAGCATTTGTGATAGTCATTTCGACTTAGAGCACGCTAGGTGTTTAGCTAGTCTGCAGCACTGTTTAGTGCATTGAGTGTCTCCATTCGGAGATGTCACCCTTAGCCCCGGGGAAGTTCGAGTGCCTGCTCGGGCAAGGTATTTCCATCGGCATTCTAGCAGTAGATTCATCAGCATTCTAGCAGCAGTTTCATCAGCGTCTTTGAGGAACTATGCAGAACCCTAAGGGGGGTAATTTTCGGGGGTCGGCCATTTCAGAAAAGCTTTCTGGGTTTCTCTGGGTTTTTTGAGTAGAGTCCTATTTTAGAGTTTTAGCCTTTTCTGAGGAGGGGAGCAGCCCCAAATCCTCATTCGATTTCCACTAGCAGCAGCAGCATGATAGTTTCCCAGCAGTTGGGATGCAGATCAGTGTGATGCCATTTCAGGAAAGCTTTCTGGGTTTCTTGAGTAGAGCCCGAATCCAGAGTTTCAGCTTTTTCCAAGGAGGGGAGTAGCCACAAATCATCATTTGTTTTCTAGCAGCGGCAACAGCACAACAACAACAACATCCACGCAAAGAGGCCATTCTTGTCATTCTGAGAGTATTTCTTCACTTGCCTTGTGCAAGTTGAGGTGCCATTTGTCTAATCACCTCTTGTACTCATTTGTTGCTCAGTATAATAAAATGGCTTAGCATTTCTCGCTGCATTTCTTGTGTATCTGCTTATATTTCCGGTTACATTATTATATGCTGTTCCACTGTTATTTTATCACTTCTGGGTTATTATATCATTTGCACATATTTGGTTGGAATTTTTGCTGGGGTTTGAGGAATATTCTGGGTTAGGAATATTATATCTACGAGGGCCAAAACCTCTCTTCTCTTGAGAGGAAAACCCTTCGGTAAGTTTCTCTTATTGAAGCTTCTTATTCATTAATGCCAAACCCTAGACCCTTGATAAGAATATCCTCCAAGCACAAGTCAATTCCTTCTTTCTTCCCTGTACTTTGTTTTCCAACACTTTGTCCTACTTCTTCCGGCACTTTGTTCCCCGACACTTCGTCCTCCTTCTTCGTTCTTTGACTGGAGATAGACCTAGCTTATGTGAGCTCTCGATGAAATGCTTCTCTTCTATACTTAGTGATATTCTTTACTGATGTAGGCACCTCCCTTCTTTCAACCAAACAAGATCCTTCTTGAGATGTAGATAAAAACTTGGTGTGACTGTACAACGGTCCTAGTTCTTCGCACGTGTGGACAGTTTACTTGTATATTATTCTCCTTTGATCTTCTCTTAGATGGGTCTTTTCTTTGCTTGAGTAGAAGGCCTTATAGGCCTGACTTACTAGCCCAAACAATGATAGATATGAGACTGTGATATTGCTGCTGTTATGCCCGCAAAGATGACTCTGTTTCTCGCATGTGTGACTGTTTTTCACCCTAAAAACAACCCTAAAAACAGTCCTTTTGAATTCGGTCTTGACTTCTTCTCCTTCACTGCACTAGAGGCTCCTCAAACTTGTCTTCTCTTCACCTTTGTTCGGCTATCCTTCTTCGCTGATTTCAGAGGTAAGTGCTTGACTTTATGAGGGAGTGGACAACCTCTATATATAGAGGACTGTCCCTCCTTTAGGCCAACTTGTAGGCCAACTAGAAGATTGCAGGTTCACTTGACATATTTAGCTCGGATTGCTTCTTTGATGGTGTCACATGCTTGGAGGAGACTTTGACTTTGGTTGGAAGTATTTTCTTGACTCTAATACATAATCATACATGGTGTAACATGCCCTTAAGGCCTTCAACATTTCCTTTTGACTATTTGACTCACCTATAGCACTTAACATGTGCTAGACCTATTTCAATGAGCAAAAAACTCATAGACAAATAATATAAGAATAATATTTCTTTTCTTGAATAAATACAAATATCAAAAGTACATTTATGAATACCAAACCTAGTTACACTTTTTTCAACACTAAGTCAATATTGTGATCTTTTATAATTTTAAGAAGCTTGGTGATTGCATCATTTATCTTGTGGATTTGACATTGCCACTTTCTTGGTTGTAAAATTGCATTTTGATTCACAATTTCTCTTAAAGAAACATCGTAACTTAAGTACTTAAACCTTAAGCAAATCTTAACTAAGAATTTCACTCATAATAACTGCATAAGCATTCTAGGCTTGATTTGCATTTACCTCCAAGCATAAGCTTGGTTGACAGACTTCTAGGACAACCCTTTCTCATCTAGTTTGAGGGATTCAACCCTTTTTAGTCGTTAACACAATGACCTTGCAATCGTCAGAGCCACTGTCTCCGTAGCGCCAGAGACACTAAGTGGTTGGAACACGGGGGGAGGTATTGTTAATCAAGCCTATGCTTGCTTCCCGTTGGCTTCCATCCCACAACCTACTCTAGAGACTGGTCTCGAAACAATTAAGAGGGAGGTTCCATTTAGACTAGGCATATAATTTCAAATTAACCAAGATCCTTGCATTACACCTAGTTTCTAGGACTTGCATATCATATAGGTTAGTTGATCATATTAAGCAACAATTGTCTATCTAGTTACTCGTTCTGGATTTGTAATAAGCAATAATTTTCACTCCATAAGACACTGGTGTCATTTCTAAATCTAATCGAATCCTTAAGTCTTGCTAAATTAAACCGAGTAGCTAGGCCACTCAACTGTGTCTCCCGGATAAGTTGGTTTCCAACTTGTCTTTCATTGTCTCATTTTCATAGGGTCTACCCCCCATAGCCTGTTGTTAGTAGACAACTAGAATGGAGAGGTCGAGGATTAGGGTGACAACTCCCGACCCGAGTAGTTGTCGTGGTGCCTGTACAATCTGAGCGATAACAAATTCAAATGGTCGTGACCCTTGATGGAGCCAACTTGATCTTATGAAGGGCTGACCTGCCTTTTTAGGGGCAATAATAATTTAAATTTAAAAATTAATTTTCCTTCTCTTTGAAGCCGACATGAAGAACATGTATTACATATATTTGGAGGGCTAAATATCAATTATGAAGACTGACCATGGCTACAAAAATAGAACATTTTAAGTTTTTCCATAAGCTAATAATGTTGTAAATGCACATGGTTAATTTCATTTCAGCAGTACAATACACTTGGTATCATTGCAAGCACCAATATTCACTCTAAAAGCACCTTATATTTGTACTAACTCTTGCATATTTCACAAGCATAAAGAACCATTGAGAGTATTGGGCTTGAACCTCCTTGTGAGTCTGCTCTCATTTCCACTTCAACATGTTCTACTTGGAGAATCTTGGACTAGCAATATTGAGCTCTTTGTGAACTTGAGCTTTAGGAGTTTCGTTCACCTTAAAGACCTTTGGACTTTCACTTTAATGTTGAGTGATTTGGCTAAGTAAGGTTGGCCTGAGCTAAGCCCCTTCACCCTATACTCAAATGGATAGGCTTACATTGACACAGGGAGCCTCCTTTGTCTAGAATTTCCATAGTTTGGAGCGTGGAGAAAATCACCAAGGTGGCAATGGTTGATTTGCTTGCTAGTACTCTTTGGCTCTACCCAAGAAAGGTTAGGACTTTTCCTTGTAGGGAGAGATTGAGAGATAACAGGAACATACTTATATTTTGAAGATAAAGGAGCAGAATGTTAGGGGAGAAAATACTGAATACTTCCTAGGTATTGGCACCTTCGTCATATCCCTTTCCAAGTACAATGTTGTTCTACAGAAAATTTGACAGCAAGATTGCAGAACAGGGTTTTTGCCAGGTGATCAGCATATATAAGGTTAAGTGGTGTTTATGAGATTCCTGTTTATCAAGCTTTGATCTCAACGGCATATGTATAGGAACATATAGTTGAATATCCTTTGGAAGCAGACAAATGGTGAAAGTGTTTCTATAATGATAATGCTCTGTTATCTCTGTTCTCTAGCTTTTCTTTTTGACTTCAATTAATCTGTATATAGTCTCTTGAAATGTTGCACTTTTCGAGTCTTTTGATTTGTATATCATTTATCTTTTGTTATTTCATTGATGCTTTTCTTGTGGAAATGCAGGTTTTTGCAATGGCTGTGTTCAGATGTGACATTGTATTGCTTATATGTCCTATTGGTTTACACTTTCTGCTGGTAAGTGTCATGGATAATCCATCTAGCCCCATGAAATCAACATTTTCCTTTTGTTTGTTCATCTAGGGATATGAATCTTCAATCATATTATTTCTTAGAAAATTCTCTTTATGCAGGGTCAGAATTGAAAAGTCCCTTTGGATTGAAGTGATGGTTCTATATTTGAAGGATCAAATATGTGATATTTTAAGACTCTTTATTCAAGCTGACTGCTTAGGTTTTAGGAAATATATTGGTTCTGTAGTCTTTTGGGCTAGGGCTGTTATGATGGTTCTTATTGTTCATGTAAAAATAGAGGGATGCATACTCCCTTGATGTAAACTTATTTGAGAATTGACATAATAGAAGATTGAGTTTCTTTATCAGACAAAAGAAAGGAAAGATAAGGAATCATACAGAAGAATATGAGTGTTCTTTCCTCAGGTTGTAAGATGTTCATTAAATCTCACATCCAGCTTATTGTGAGAAACTTGACATTCTCCTGTTTGACTTGTTGCTGTTATGAACATAAATATTTACAACATAATATAAATATTAAATAATAATAATAATTAATAGTTAATGAAGAGACATATGAAAGGAGATGTTTGTATGAAAAGAAGTGACGTATTATGAAAGGGCACTCCCACCTAGTATTTATAATGGAACCCTCATTTGTAACATCATATGAATTTTACTTATACATTTATATATATTGTTTATCCTATAATGATATATTTATATTCCAGATCTTTTGGACAATTAACTTGTGAGCTAGGTTTGGTTACCACATTTGGTATCAGAGCTTATTTTATGATTTGGCTTCTGGTCACACCACATTTAGAGTTTATTTGATTTGGCTTTTGGCCAACCCCACTTTTCAAGTTTTGGGTCACTGACCATGTCAAACCCTTAGCCCTATACAATGTTGAATTCCATTGGAAGAAAATAAAAATATCATATAAAACAAAACCAGGAAGCTGTACATCCATATGGTAACAGAATAAACAAAATTTCAGCCATCGTTCGTATCATTTGTTTGAAACACTGAGAAGGGGGGGTTAATCAGTATTTCATTAATTTCAACAATTTAAGTATCAAAACAATTAACCAATAACATCACATCAAAGGAACACAAGATATATATATGAACACTATATTTATATTACAAGGGAAGCTACAACTTCCAGATTTACCAGCTAGAATTGGAAGGGCTACAACCCCAAGATTCACCAACTCTGACTGGAAGGAGCTGACAACCTCCTGAAACTTCCTTCCCTAACACCACCTTGACATCCTAGAATAAAAGATAAAATAAAAGCTTCTTGGGCTTCAGTATTAAGAACAATGACCCAATTACAACAACATTCAATCTCCTTGAACAAGTTCAACTTCAGCTTTGCTCCAATAAATATGCCACTCTAATTAAGACCTTCAATGCAACTACAGGTGCCCTTATACTGACCTTTAATTTTTCCTCACAAATTCATCAACAGGAGCTGCTTCAAGTTTGTTACAAATCTGCTACAATAGCTGCTTCAACAGGACTTAGGGATAGGTCCACAAGAACTGCTTCAAATCTGTTACAAATCTTCTACAGCACAAATGACAAAGACTGCTCCAGAACTTGTACAAGACAGGGACCAAAGGCATGCTTCTGATTTCTCCAAATATCTACAAGAATACCTTCAAGTTGACCTCCAAGTGTGGCTTCAGGTTTGCTACACAACAAGCCTAAAAAGTTTCAGTTGGTCTATACAGTCTCAGGGTTGACTTCTGATTTAACTCTACCTTAGTTATAACCCTAAAGAAATCTTGAATCTGCTTTACAATACCCTGAGATACTCACAGATGGACTGGCTGAAAGACACTGTAAATATATCATAAAACCTGAACCTTGAACAAAAGTATATCCTGAGAAAGGGAGTCAAAATTTGGCCTATGAGACAGTCACAGAAGAGGCCTCATGAGGGCCAAAATTGGCATCAGGAGAGGGTTAAAATACAGACAACAAATTACCCTCAAACAGTTCACAGTGTGCCCCAGAAAAACTTGGATTATGGCCTCATGATGAACTCGGATGAGATCTTTAGATCATGTACAGTTTGTCTCCAAGAAGAAAAAGAAAATCTGTTTAGTAAGCTTCAAACATGAGGAGGAAACCTCCCAGACTTCTTTGAGCCAGAATTAAAATATTCCACAACAAGATCTGATAATCAAACTCCAAGCTTGCTCGACCTTCTTCAGATCTTCAAAAAGGCTTAGGCCTCGGACTTCTTCTTCTTGTATTGCTCCTCAGATCACCCAAATTACTTCACGAATTGCATGCCATGAATGTCCACGGCTAGGACATATTTATACACATTGGAGGGGCCTATTCTGAGGCCGACTAGACCTTCTAACAAACCTGTCTTTTACTGGAGTTAACCTGAACGAAGAGGCTAAGACTACTTTTAAAAGGCTTTTTTTTTTTTTTTCTGTGTCTTTCAATATGCATAATTCAAGGCTGACTTTGACAATGGATTTAGGGCATTTTAATTTATAATGCTAGATCCTTTTCTAGGGAAGCAATGAAGTGTTAAGGTTATAAAATCTATGGGCAAAGGTGCTGGTGCTAAACCCATCTTTTGTGAAAATTCCAAAACTGAAATCCTATTGCAGCAACTGGAATTTATTTTTCTAATTGTTAATTATTTTTCTAATTTATTTGCTACGACAAATATCAAATAAGTCACATTGCAATCTTCACAAATAAAATTCTGCGGAAATAATAATGCAGGAAGCTAAGAAAACACTAGCACACACACAATAGAAATGCCACCATTATTTTTGGACAAATGTCCCTAGAAAAACCCAACTTGGGAAAACCGGTGGGGCAAATGAGGGTTTTATTATTAAGCAGCAATGAAATATGAGTACAATAATCTTGATGTCGAATTTGGTAATCCTATAAAGAAAAATATTGGCAAAAATCTGGTGAGAAATTTTCGGCACCCCACAAGCAAATCCGACATTGAAGAATGGCCTCTGAAACCCTCTATGAATTGCCCTACATCACCCTCCGCATGGGCTCTGAACAGGGTCTAATTCGTACAGCCTGGATCTCAATCTGCGCTGCTGCTTTTGTTTGCCACTGACTCTGGAAATGCTTCTCCCAGCCTTTGCAAAATTCCTCTGCCACCAGAACATTGAAACGACTTCCTGAATCTGCAAATCGAACTCGTTTACAGACTACTGCATAGTCCCTTTTGTCAGCCTCACGGTGGCTCTTCTGCCTCTCTGCAAATGCACTCACGAGATCTGGAAATATTCCTCCAACCTCCATGTCTCTGTCCTTCACTGTCTTTGCTTCCTCACTGAAGGTTGAACTCTCCAGCAATTGACTGTTGCTACTTTGGGAAATAAAATTCTACTAGTGACTTTAGTGTGTTCTCCATCACGATCTCGATCCCTTCTTATATCTTCATGTTGGAACTCCAATGGCCAATATTAAATCTTAATCGATGGCGCAGATCATTTCTGGATCGATCCATGTGAGTTTTTAGATAATTCTCATATTGACTTAATTTTGATTAATTAAACAATTTTCCTAAGTTTAGACTTAGGAAACATTAAAAAATTGGGTTAATAATCTAATTAAGTCATTTCTAGGTGGAATTTCTAGAAACAATTTTTAGGTTTTGGAAATCTCATGTATTCTAGTCCCTCCACCACATTTCGTGGCTAGAACACATCCGATGCTACAAAAACTAACATCTTTGGGGCATCAAACTTAAAACATTAATATCTCTCCAACCAAGAGGACCCATAGGGCGTGCCACCTATCAAAGGAAATGGGTTTGCAAGGGTTACCAATCTAGAGTGTCCTTGCATCCAAATTTGCTGAAATGTGAAGGCAAATCATCAAACAAATGTTGCCCCATTCACCCTTTGACACCAATGATAAATTCTTCCAACATCGTCTTGTCTCATCAACTACGATAACATCCAAATCAAAGAATCAAGTGAATATATTACAAGCATAATTAAAAGAGACATAAAGCCTTTTCGTGAATATGCTTCGATAATAGAGAACTTCTAAGGAGAAGACAATGTTATGAACATAAATATACATAAAATAATATAAATAATGAATAATAAATAATAATAATTAATTACTAGTTAATGAAGTGGCATGTGGAAGGACATGTCTCTATAAAAGAACGTGACTTCTTATGAAATGACACTCCCATCTATATTTTTAATGGGACTTGTTAAACACTTGCCGCCTACAACTACGAGTTAGTGAGAAAAGCTTTTAACCCCACAAGGTGTGGTTGGTGGCAAGAACTAAGAGAAGGCGCTGTCACCTATTCCCAATTCTCTCTGTTTAAGCTATCTCCTAGGTTAGCTAAGGGGGTTGGTCCCTAAATGGAAAACTAAGTTAAAAAATGTGAGGTTTCTAGGGGATGTTGGAGTGAAGTGGATTATTTTTTTGAGATTACAAGCAAATATAATATAAGCAATATGAGCTAAAATCAACTTCAATAACCATCAACACATGAGATAATAATAAGCATACGTAAAACCAATGCCTTCAAAATATTGCTCAAAATGAATGATACCTGCTCAAAATAACATAAGGTGCTTCATATTGAAGTGCAAGATATTAAAATGCTTTCAAGATATATGATCACTTATTAATCCAAAGCAAATGAAGCATGACCCGTATTAGACCCGCGAGTACCCATGGGTCTTGGTGGGTTCTATACCAAGTCGGGTCACTTGCATAGAACGCGTGCTTAAGACCCAAACTCGGAGGGTATTTTATTATACCTGGCTACTCGTATAAGACCTGTGGGTATGTTATAGAACTTGTATCAGAACACTATAGAACCCGTCGAGCCTCAAAAGGCACATTTTGTTTGATTTTTTATTTTTCTTTTTCTTTTTTGGAAATGAGGTGGAGGGAAAGGGAAATTGGAGGGAAGAAAATGCTTTATAAGTACCTCTCTCCTTTCCATTTGTCATTCACTTGTCATTTGGGTGTTTGGCTAATTTGTATGTGTGTTGAGTGACTCCATTGCATAGTGAAGGAGGTCTTGGAGGAGGCTAAAGGAGGCTTCATCGGATCAGACCCAACTTCAGGTAGGCTTCATGAACCTTGTTTGAATGTTTTCCATGTAATTTTTTTATATTCAATTTAGTTTTTTTTTTTGTTTTGAAATATATTATATAATATAATATATATATATATATATATATATATATATTATATTTATTATTTATTTATTTATTTTTATTTTTTTTTTTTTTTTTATGTTTGCAATTTATTTTATTTATTTATTTTTTAATGTTTGGGCCTGTGGCTGAGTTTCTCAGCCACACGACAATCCTCATCCTGCAGGCCTGTGGCAGTATTAAAGCACACAACGACCTCTGGGCTGAGAAACTCAGCCACAGGGCCAAAAAAAAATTGCAAATTAAAAAAAAAAATTTCAAAACCAAAAAAATTTAAATATATATATTTTTTTCTTCCAGTTTCTGTCACCATGCCACCGAAGGGTTCTATAAAGTCTCGTGATCTGGAATAGGCACATGGTAAACTAATTATTGCGGGTAATGACCACCATGTCAAGTGCAATTATTGCAATGCCACAATGCATGCAGGCATAAACAGGGTAAAATACCACCTAGCCAGAATTCCTGGGAGTGGTGTGGAATGTTGTCAAAATTTCCCTGATGAAGTCACTACTGAAATGGCAGCTGCTTTGGAATACATTAAAGAAGAAAGTTCTAAGAGGGAAAAAAGGAAGGATGAGATTGCTGGATAGGTAGATCTTTTTCTCAGAGTGAAACACATATTCAAAGTCCAGGTATTGGTAACTCCTCTTCAAGTGTTGTGGCAAACAGGAGTATAACCTCTTCTTTCTTCAGTCCTCATACAACTCCAAGATCTCGACCAACCTCGGATAGTTTTAATGAAAAGGAGAGGAAGGAGGTAGATATGGCAGTGAGGAGGTTTTGGTACGATAACAATCTTTCATTCTGTTACCACTCCTCCGGATCTCCAAGGCTGAGGAAGAGTCCAGCTGAGGTAACCACAAACCAACCTTTTGATGTGGTATCTAGCCCTACCAAGCTGGAGAGGGCTCTCTCCACAAAATCACAACCAAGAGGGCTGGATGAATTAGGGTTTTAGGCTAGTTATGATGTGCATAAGGGTTTGATTGTTTGAAATTGGGTTGCTGGATGAGAATTAGGTCAAAGAGACGAGGTCAGGGCAAATAAGGGTATGATTGTAAACATCTGATGGATCGAGGTAGGAAGGCACTCAAACATTTTAAGGTTCTAAAGTGAGATGGATCAGACTGGTGAGGTGCTAGAAAGAGCAAGACAAGCATGTATTCTTTCTAAACTGAAGAAATTGGACAAATTATGAAGATTTCTCCAAAATAGAGCATGTACGATGTATTCTTATCATCAACTTGAAAATCAACATATCATAGAAGTGAAATGAAACATGAGAGTACAAAACATTCAAACATATACAACATAAGAAGAAACTATGTCAAAATGCCATACAACAGTGTTCCACCAAAATCGCTGCAACTCATTCATTAAATTCTGCGAAATACTGATTACACTAGTGTCTCTGATCATTACTACAACATCCAACTGAGTCCAACCTTTGAAAAGACTGAAAAATACAAGATAGGTCTCAAACAAACTCCTCCCAGCCTCAGGGGTTGAATCCATGAGTGGAGGAGCAGTTCCACCAAAATCTGAACTTATAGCTAGAGTATAGGGTGGTTTAAGTGACTCATCCCTAATTACAATGAAATTGATTTGTTACACCTCATTGAGTCCATTGACCTAATGTATTTACCCTAGGTAATAGTAAAAACACCATAACTACATTTACATCATCAATTACATAAGTAAAAACTTGATTTCCCAAGTTGAAAATCAAATTTGCAATGAAAACTGAAAAATATCAGACAATTGTCAAACGCGCCATTTTTGTGCCAGGGGCACCATCCATGTTGCAGCCAAGTTTTGAGTGCCTTCCCGGTGTCGAAATTGAGCCCACGATAGCTCATTGGAAAGCTTGTCCTGTCTAGTTTCCAAATCTACCTTTAGTTTCCAAAATGGACTTGATTTGACCTGTCAAAAAGTGTTTCTCCCAACACTGCTCAACACACCATTTTTGTGCCACACACGCCCTCCATATTGTAGCTTGATTTTGAGTGCCTTCCCGGTGTCCATATTGAGCTCACGATAGCTCATTGGAAAGCTATTCCAGTCTAGTTGTCATTTGACTTATCAAGAAAGTCATTTGGACACTCCAGCTAGGAAAAAAATTGATTTTCCCAAGGTCACTCCAGAAATGCAGAAAACCTCTTGTAGCAATTGTATTTTTGACATTTCTCCAAAACTATGACACCTGTGTAAAAACTGAAGGAAATTTTTCATCCTTGGCCTATGATGGACAAAAACCTCTCTCACTTTTGTCAAATTCATCTCTATTTGGTTAGAAACATAGTTTGAAGAAAAACTGGCCCTATGTGTGGCAAATGATTTGTCCCTTGGAATGAATTTTTTGAAAAATGATGGAGACATGATGTTTATGAGTTGGAGTGGCCTCATACTTGTTGATATGACCTTCCTTATTGCCTCCTCTGCTCAGATGTCTTTGATTCCATAGCAAACCCTAGCTTAATGGAAGAGGAAATTGGGGTTTAGTGTAGGCAAAACAAGGGATTTGGAAAATTTATAGGAATGAAGGGAAATAAAGGGGATAGGGGGCTTCTAAATTCTTAGGAAAATTTTAGGAGGTAGGGAGGGATGTTAGGAAGTAGGGGAAACTGGAATTTCAAGGATTGAGTGACGGGAAGGGGTCCAAAAGGGCAAAACACAGGCCTAGTCTAGAAAAGTGTCAAAAGCGTAGCAATAGGCTAGGGTTTGTAGAAAAATGATGATTTTTGAGGGATAGGAGTGATGGGAAGTGTTTAGGAAGGTATATTAAGGATAAGGGAAGGCGTAAGAGCATCAGTATACAATTTTTATTGATGATTTAACCATGGCAGTCATGAAACCAAGAAAAATGCCCTCAAAACCCTAGGAGAGGGAAATGAGAGGATTGGGCATGGGAAAAGGTCAAGGGAGGTAGATGGAGTGTAGGTGAGTGAGATATTGATGGATAAGAGTGCAAATGAGCCTTCCCTTGGTCTTTGATGGCCTTTATACCTTGTTTAAATTTTCAAAATTGGTCTTGGGACCCACTTTTTCTTTCTCAAACTTGACTTGTCTTTTACAATTTACCTTTGAACTTGATCTTCTAATTTGATCTTCTTGGTGGATTTGGAAACATATTGACTTTGAAACTCTTCCTTTTGGCTGATGGAACTTTGAACTTACAACACTTGGAACCATGAGAATTATTACATATTAAAACCATAAAATTACATTTTTGCTTGAATATTCAAATTACAAACTATTTTGTTGATGAAATATTGTTTATTCTTACTCCTTTACTTGTTGGTCTTTTATGCAGGAGATGTTGTTTTAGTGGACCCTGGAAACCCTAAGACCTAATGGAGATTTTGAGTGGCTGTGACAATGATTAAAATGACTGTCATGATGAAGACAAGTCATGACTAATGGTATACTTCAGCAAAAGGTGAAATGAGCCAGCAAGGGGTAAATTACTAAAAGGAGTAAAGGAAACCCTAATTCAACCTTCAGTGACCAACTTTTTGCATGATAACCTAGTGGAATGACAAAAATTTCAGAATGGGACCCTAATATGATATGAAAAGAGGATTTTTTATCACTGATGGCAGTATGCAAATATTGACACTAACACATTCAACTATGCAAAGTCTTATTTTTATCAGCCCATGGTGGATGCCATTGCAAGTGTTGACCCTGGATACAAAGCCTCGTCTTATAATGCACTTAGGGGGAAAGAGCTAGATGAGGAACTTGAGTGTGTCAAGGAACAATTGGAAAGCATTAAAAGCTCATGGAAATTTAATAGGTTGTCCAATTATGTCTGATGGGTGGACAGATCAAAGGGGTAGAACAATAATAATTTTTTTGTAGCTTGCCCTAAAGGAGCCATGTTCCTCAACTCCATTGATGCATCTACAAATGTAAAAGATGCACATTTTATTTTTACATTGTTGGCTGATGTGGTGGAGGAAGTTGGGGTTACAAATGTTGTCCAAGTAATCACGGACAATGCAACAAATTATGCGGCAGTTGGAAGGTTGCTTTGTGTCAAATATCCCGCCATTTTTTGGACTCCATGTCCTGCACATTGCATAAACTTGATGCTAGAGGGCATTAGCAAGTTGGAGTGGGTGCAAGATGTTGTGCAAGAATGCAAGCAAATTACCAAGTATATTTATAATCATGCTTGGGTGTTGAACCTTATGAGGGAATTCACACAGGGTGAGCTTAGTCGCCCAACTGTCACACGGTTTGCTACAAACTTTTTTGATCCGAATTGGATCCATGAAGAATAATCAAACAAACCATCGCTGTACCAGGTCGGGACAAACTTCAAAAAATTGAGAGCAGCGATCAAAAACCTCTAAAAAAGTGGCAGTTAGCAGCCAACATGGAACGACGAGGACCTCGGTCAAAGCGCGTTGGCCGAGGCCCATGGAGACTGCGTGGGAGGCGAAATTAGCCCCTGGGGAGCCCAGATTGGAAAACGAAGGGAGTTTTTGATGCACGATTAGCGTGCATCACTGGTCAAAAACCCTAAAAAAGGAGAGGCCCTGAGCACTTGGTCGTGTGGGAGCTGAGAAAACCGTGGGATAAAAGGCTAAGAGCTAAAGGCGGGACCCGCTCCAAAACCGGCGGTATCGATTGGGGGCATCCTTGGGCGGTAAGCAGTTTTGGTGAAAGCGGAGCGATTCCACTCAGTCCCCGACGCGTGGCAAGTGGAGGAGAGAGAAAAATGCCGCTCATTGCGCACTAACGGACGAGCAAGTCCATTGCGCGAAATGAGTGGATGGCGTTGGATTTGGGGGATCCAGATCTGACGGTTGATATCGCGCTCGACGGTGAGACCGGATTTAACGAGGGAATAAGCCGCGATTTAGAAGAATCTAAGGTCCGCTTTGACCGCCAAGGTGGCGAAAGACTCATTCCACGACGTAATCGAAGAATTGAATCGACAAAGCAGGCTGGCGCAGTTTGCAGGAGGACAAGTGGCCACTCCCTGTGAGCCCGATGATGACGCTGAAACAGGGAACTCCAAGCGAAGCTGTAGCAGGTGAATCGATGGAGGGGAAGAGGAATTGAATCGCCATGAGCCCGAATGGCTTTAAAGCCATGAACAGAGAACAGAAAGGACACCCGGAGGGGAACACCGAAGGCACTCGGAGAGGAACACCGAAGACAGAAGACAGAGAAGAGAAGAACCAGTGAAGCAAAAAAAAGCAGAAAGAAGACAGAGGGCCGAGCTAACCAAAGGTAGCGTCGAGCACCAGAGAGCTTGAGAGATTCGAGCCATCCCTGAGGGGATCTGTCAGACCAGAGAGGTCAAAGCGCTGGCAAGGAAAAGGGTCTGTGTACTCTAGTGGCTTGGGGAATCCAAGAACCACCCTGCCAAGCCAATCTGTTTCAGGAGATCCATATTGAGCTCCTTCATTGTAATTCTCTACTTCAAGACATAAGAAAAGGTCACCACTGAGAGCAGGACTGGAGATGTAGCCCTGGAGGATAGGGTGAACTTCTTAAAAATTTCTTGTGTTCTTGTATTTGCTTACTGTATTTCTCTGCTGTTTTCCATTTCAAATGTCTGTGTATTTGCAATCTGATCGATCCGTTGCCTAAATAACATAGACACACACACACCAGCACATGAGTCTGTAATACCTTCTTTTAATAAATATTTAACTGAGGTCACTCGTAGGGTGATTATTAGATCATTTATTTCCCTCTAAATCCTTTTGTATGAGTACCAAGCTTTGAGAAAAATGTTTTGTAGCCAACAATGGGTATTTTGGGAAGATAGCACAAAACCATAAGCATTGTCTGTGAAAGCATCTGTCTTTGGTGATAGTTTGTGGGACAAAGTCATTGAGATTGTCAGCATCACTGAGCCCCTTGTGAAAGTCTTGAGATTGATGGATGGAGAGAAACTTGCAATGGGATATATATATGAAGGCATGGACAGGTCCAAAGAGGCTGTCAAGACTTTCTATAAGGGAAATGAATCTAATTATCTCCCTATATGGCAAATTATTGATTCCAGGTGGTACAAACAACTACATTCACCATTGCATGCAGCAGGAGCTCAATCTGAGCTTATTCTATAATGAGGGGTCTAGCATTCAAAGAGATCCGAGGGGATGAGAGGTGTCATGATATGCATTGAGAATATGTTCCCGAATCAAGATATTCAAGGCAAAGTCAACATAAAATGAGATATGTACAAGGAAGCATCAAACATGTTTGGATTCAGCCCAAGCCAACATCTCAAGGACAAGAAAATGCCTTGTAAGTGCAAATTGTTAGAACTTAGCTTGTAATTTTGCTAGCTCTCTTTTATATGTTTGGCATTGCAAACTAATAATCTTTGTTGTTATTTTTTTACAGCTCATTGGTGGATAGATTGTGGCACTAAGGCACCACAATTACAAGAATTTACCATTAGAGTTCTGAGTCAACCCTATAGTGCTTCTTCTTGTGAGCGCAATTGGTTAGTGTTTGAGCATAGCCACAGCAAAAAGGGAAACATGTTGGAGCATGAGAGGTTGGAGAAGTTGCTTTTCATCTACTACAACCTTCGAATGCTCACAAAACAAGTGCAACCAAAGGATATGAATCCAATTTTATTGGATACTATTGATTTAGAGTTTGATTGGGTTGTGGAGGAGGAGTTCCCTTATTTGAGTTGGCTTGATGAAGAGATTGGGGATCTCTCTAGCTTGTCATCTCAAATGGAGACTCCAAATACACCTACCTCACAATTGCTTCAGCCTTCCGATGTTAGCACTAGCTCCATGAGGGCTTATTGTAGGCGTAGTCGTCCATGAGTGATGAGACTCAAGATTGTTATGAGACAATCATTTATCATTTATGTATTTGAATTTTGAATTTGCTGACATTTTTTATTTTAATTATGGAATCATGAGTCCTTTTCTTTTTCAGTATCTAAATGTTTTTCTTACAAATATCGAATATGTTATGTTTTACTTTTATAGATATGAGATGATGTTATCAATTATTGCATATATTGTGGTTTTTATAACTTATAAGGATTGGAATTGTCATTAGTTTCTTTTTTGTGCTTAAAATTTACCATATTTTGACGAGTCTTACAAGGGTCGTTCTCGAGTCTTATACGAGTTGACAAGTCAATGTTGTTAGGAGTCTTATACAAGTACGAGTCGTGCAACATTGATCCAAAGCATACAAGGAAAGAATATCTTGCAAAGGAAACCAATTAGAATTCTACATGCATATCGAGATACTACTTGCCCAAAGTATCCAATTCAACACATATTCATAAATGACAAGTGTAATGACTATTTGCAAGTAAAAGAATGAGATGTGTTTATATGAAATGCACCTAAACTAAGATTGGATGCAATTATCTTGGTTACTTTTAATCTAAATGCCTAATCTAGGTGAAAGATCTTCCTTTTGAGCTCTTAACAAAGGGTAAAAATTGGGATGACTGTAAGAATGAGGGGTTGAGGACACGGTGGTGTTATTAACGATACCCTTCCCCTGGGTTTTACTAGCCAGCGTGTGCATTCATTCCTACGAGGGGACAAGCCACTTTCATAACTGCAGGGTCACACACCTTTACCTTACTTTATACCATATGGAAGAACTTTCTAAGAAAGTCTTTTTCCTATGATTTCTATCGACCAAGCTTATGCTTGGAGATTAATTTGTTTAAAATGCAACTAAATGAGAACGCCTAATATGATATGCAAGTGAGATTGCAAGTGCTATGTAAAAGATGGAAATTGCTTCAATTAAATATGCTCCACAAGATCACTTGTATAGTTGCTCAAGTAAACACAAGATGCATAAGCTTAATGAACAATTAAAATTGTGAGTTTCTAAAGATAAATGATGAACCAATAACAAACTAAAGCAATTGAAGCTTTGAAATGTATGTGCTTGCAAAATGAGGAAATAAAACGCATGTAAAAGTTCTCAATGTAAATTGCAGTGCCTTGAAAATGAATTGAGATAAGATTGATGCCCATAATAGCTTTGCAAAAATAACTTTAAACTTGAGAAAAGAAGATTAGCTTGACATGAAAGTAAATAGTTGCTTTGGAAAATAAACTTGTCCAATACACAATGCTTCAATATACTTAAAATGGAATTGTGGCATAACAATAAAGCATGAATTATTTAGACAAGTGCCAAACTAAATGTATCAAAGTTCGCCTAAAAATTATAGAAATGCTTGCATAAAGTAAGTTGCAAATGGAAATGTAAACTTGAAACTTGTAGCACCAATGATAAGTGGTGCAAACTTAAAGCATGTAACAAACTTGAAGAGAAAGAAATGCGATTTGTGTTATTTCCCAGTTAGACCATGCATATGTCTGAAAAATGAAAGAAATAGAAATGTTAACAATCAATCCATCCACTAGCCTTTCTCCCTAAATGGAGAAATAGGATGCCATGGGTAAACCCACGCTCTCACAACAAAAACATAAATTTTTATTATTACGGTGTTACAATGAGGTTAGAGCCTCTTAGAGGGTTGCCCAAGGAATAATGGAAAGATACAATGTGAGATCTTGAAACAACAAGGAAATCCCTTCAAGTACAAGAGCCTTGAAAGAGATGAAGAGGTTCTACAATTTAGAGAATATAAGCTCCAAAATGATACACGACCTAGCCTCCTTCACAAACTCTCCTAATGCCCACTACCTCCTTGGAATGAGTCTTGAAGCTTGAGGGGAGATACAAGAAAGAATGTTAGGGCTGTAAAACTGAAACAAAAGCTAGTGTGAAAAAGAGAGCATGTAAGTGGGTTATAATGCTACAAAATAATATACAAAAACTAAATCAAGTGATGGGAAAATGCCCCATCTATGAAAATTCCTAAACTCTAAGAACCCCTACTGCAACTAATCTGAATCTACTTCACCTACTTGATTTTAATTACATTATCCTATTATTCTTCTGAATGCTGAAGCAAATTACTTCTGCATCCTACACTTAATTAAATATTTAATATCATGAAACAGAAAACAGAACAAAGAACATGATACATAGGACACTTATTTTTGGACACAATAGTCCCCAGAAAAACCCAGTGTGGGAAAACCAGTGCAGCAACTCTGAGGGTTTATTATTATGCATGAGAAATATCTGAATACAAATCTAGGATGCTCATCTAGCAATCCTTTACAGAGAAAAATACTGGCGGAAAATCTTAGTGAGTTTTACCTCACTTCACCCGGCAGAATTCCAGTTGATCTGACACAAGACTGGCTAACCTCGGTTATTTCTGCGTTGGCTTTGCGCCAACCATGCATCACCTTTCTTCCCTCTGCGCTAGCTCTCCCGGCTGTTCTGATAGTTCTTGGTAGTTTTTGTTGTTCCGACAATTTTGGATTCTGCGTGACAGGCAACTTTTCTGCATTAGCTCTCTCGGTTATTGTGATGCCTCTGTGTTAGATCTCCCGGCTACTGCGATGCCTCTGCGCCAACTCTCCCAGTTGTTCCAGCAGTTCTCGGTAGTTCCTAAAGTTCTTGGCAGTTTCGGCTGTTCCGATAGTTCTGGATTTTGCGTGACAGGCAACTTTTCTGTGTTAGCTATTCCGGCTGCTGCACTGCCTCTTTGCAAGGTCTCTCTGCCTCTTTGCCATTATTCTCTACGGAAATTGACAGTGAACCTGGGTAAGACAAAAGTAATAGTCTTCAATGGGACGAAAAAGTCTTAGGATCTCTAGTTCCTCTTCAAGGGAAAAGCGGTGGAGATTACCAATAGCTACACATACTTGGGAGTACAGTTTTCGGGCCCCCGATTCAGTATGCGGCCAGCTCTGCAACCTCGGATCAATAAGGGGTATGGCTCTCTAGCCATATTGGAGAGACAATGTTTTCGCCATCACTTCCAGGACATCTCGTCAAAGCTGAGCCTTATGGACACCTTGATCCGACCCACAATCTTGTACGGATCGGAAATCTGGGGCCCTTCCCTGCTGGAGTCAGACTGGGCGGCAGTTGAGAGAGTCCAAACCCTTCTCCTCCGACGCATTATTCGTTGCAAGTGTACTATCCCACAACAAATCATTCTGGTCGAGTTTGGTGCACAGCCCTTCCGCCTCGAGACAGCCTTTAGACTGGTCTCCCTTCTCCACCGAGTTCGGAGCTTCGCAGACACTTTGAAAGGGCGGGACAGGTACCCTTATCTAGCCTACTGCTCTTCTGAGGACATCGACCGCACACAACCAGGGAAAACCAAATGTTGGTATACAGGGGTCTCAAAGTTCCTCAAGGCAGTAGGACTCCACATAGACCACCTCCCCCCCTTTCAATACTCCTTGAACGCCCCAGAGGACTCCCCTCCAAGCAGGAACTCAATAAGATCATCAAGGAAGACATCTGCAGACAGTTTATCCAGGTCACGTGGATTGACCCCCCGGGGGGGCTATGTCCGAAAATGGCTTTCTATGCAGAGCACTTTTTGATTATCAGAAACGGGCTTATAGTTCGCCCCCAGTATACACTTCAACATTGGATGCATGCTCTCCGGATTCCCCTCGGATAGTTCAGAGTTGGATCACACAGGCTTTGGGTAGAGACAGACCACCAGATAGATAGAGTTGACAGGATTTGCCGGCTATGCCATACACAGGAGGTGGAAAACGAATGGCACTTCATCTTCAGGTGTCCGATATATTATGAGATCAGAGGTCGCTTTCACTATCTATTCAGAGGACCAAATACTCTTTCCAGCTTCTTCAACTACACGGACCAGAGATGTGTCGCACTTTACATCCAGGAGACTCTTAAGCATCGAGAGCATATCCTTCAGCCTCCCGTCCGACCCAACACTACTCGTCAGATCACCTCTTTCTTCAGTACACTTCCCTCAGCCCGAGGAGTTAAGAGATCAACCACCGAAGATACCGGTCAGGCGAGCTCACATATATCGGCAAACCCTCGTTCAGTTAAGAGGAGAAGCCCCTGGCCGACGAGGACCCAGCAGCAGAACCGCGCCAGACATCTCCCCGCGAGGCAGTCCAGGATCATTAGATCACGAAAACAACACAATGGGAGGCAACCAGTGAACACTATTTCAAACCAGCAAACCTTACTGAACTACCCACAGTTCTCCTCTCTCGACCTCGGATGTTAGGAGTATCGGACTCCCACATTCGCGTCCCCAGGGTCTTCTTCACCAGTAATCCTGCGACGCAGTCTAGAGTCCAGTCGGCGAGGCCAGGATCGGAGTTCCATACGCTCTCCCCGACCTGCCTCGTTTTTATTTTCTATCTTTCTTTCAGTATTTGTCTTTATAAGGAAACCATTTGGTTCTCCTACTGGGCACGACCCCTTTTTGTAACCGACAGTCCCTTTGACCTACTTTGTGGTCATTCGTTGGACATTAATAAAATTATCTTATCTTATCTTATCTATCATTGACCTTGCTCTAATTGTCTCCATTGCCTACTTGAATAAAGGCACTTGTCTAAGTTGTGCTATCATTTTACATTCTCTCTTTTTTTAATAGCTAGGGTTAGGGTTTGGTCTAAATTTGCATTTTATGGTAATTTTGCATCTATATGTCATTGTCATATTGGTAGGAATTGCTTTCAGACATCCAAAAGGAAAAATCTAGCATAAAGTTCAATTTTCACCCCTAAAAATAAGGTTGACATCTAGACTTGCATTATTATGTGCATTAGAAACCATCAAAACCCTAGATTTTCCTTATCGTTTGCTTACCCTTTGATACTCTTTGATCCTTTGTTGACATCGATTACATGATTTTGCATGTTGTAAAATTGAATATTGTGAAACTCTAATGTGTAGTAGCTTTTCCTTTGTTTCTCGGGATTGGTTGAGTGTGTGCTTGAGCCATGAACATTTTCATTTCTGATCACGTCTCGAAAGGCCTTGTTGATACCTTCTTTCATAACCATCAAACCCTTGAGCCCTAATTTTTTGAAGATTTTGTTGGGTGATATTATTCACAAGTCCCTTAGAGAGTCTTTTTTCTTAGGTCAATATCCTTTGATCCTTGCTAGGGAAGCATCCCTTGTGAGCAACGTCCACCACTAAACAGTAGGGGAGAGGCCCATTGACGTGACATTTGTGGCCAATCTCTTTGGTGTTGTAAGACCTATGCTGACTAGTGAAGCTTTCGACTGGGCTTGCTAGATTTTGCAGTAACATTTTTGGCATCATTGCTGGGGAGTTGAGTCCTCCTCATGATTTGAAGTCTGTACTTCATTTTATTTGAGTGAGCTCGTCCCAAAGCTAGGGACAAATCTAGTCATCTGGTGATTCTATTGTAATAGAAAAGCTGTAGTTCTTCATTAAATTTTAATGATTTTATGCTTGTAGGGTGAAGCAAACATCTATTAAGGCATTTTGAATTCACCCTAGGGTCTCCATAATTGCATATTATGAAAGTTTCTGTTGGAAATACTGAGAGGGGGGCGGTGGGGGGTGAATCAATATTTTTTTTCAATTATTATTTTTATCAGTTAAAAATATTTATATTTGGAACACAAAAATAGATAACATGAATAGATGCTTTTATTAATGTGATCTTTGCAATAAATCAAGAACAATATATATATATATATATATAATATATATATATATATATATATATATATATATTAATATATATATATATATATATATATATTATAATATATATATATATATATGGTTTCAATCAGTTGCCAAGCACCAACTTGGACTCTTTGTGAGGCTCCAACCTCTAGAGCACCAACTCCCAGGACACCAATCCTTTCAGTTTTGAGGCACCAACCTCAAGGGCTCCAACCCTCTGTTGTAAACTGTCTGGATTTGTTTGGTTGTAATTCTTTGCTTCCAACCCTGCTGAACGTATGACTAACTTCTGTCCTCCTGTTCCTTCCACTTCTGCCAGAACTTCTGCTTCCTTTTTTTCTTACAGTTCGCCAGCCTAACTTCTGCTTCCTTTTTTTCTTACAGTTCGCCAGCCACCACCACTTTTTTTTCTCTGTTATA
The DNA here is from genome assembly GCA_000404065.3 of Pinus taeda. Taxonomy (NCBI): domain Eukaryota; kingdom Viridiplantae; phylum Streptophyta; class Pinopsida; order Pinales; family Pinaceae; genus Pinus; species Pinus taeda. The sequence goes on from APFE031524940.1 coordinate 38,554, forward strand.
TAAGCCTGATATGTTGACCTTTGGCTTCCTCCTTGCTTGCTTGAGCTTCGGCTTCCTCAACGCTTGCTCGACGTTTTGGCTTCCCTCCTCTAGTCGCTTTAGCTTCCTCTACACTCGCTTGTCCATCTACGCTCGCTTGATTCTTCAGCTTCCCGGTCCATGGCTTCCTCTGTCAATAGAGAGGTCCCACATTGACTTTTCGCTTTTTAATCAATGCCTCGTTCCACACCGTCGATTTCTTCTGTATTAGATTCGATGATCACCACTCGGTTCGATCAACACAATCCATCGGAAGCTTGCTACGCTGTAGATCTCTTCTCTCCAGATCTAACGGTCCCAACTTAACCCGATCAACCCAAAAACCATCCGTTGATCCTTCGCCGTCGATCAACACCGCATTTGATCCAACACTCGACAATGATATCGGGTGGGCTACATGCATAAGGATTACCCGCCCGATAAAGCGGTTTCCTCTCTCCTCTGGCGTGCGACGTGTCAATTGCTTAATGGAATCGGGTGATTCCCTCCTATTACCACTTATCGCTTATGCTCAACCCGATAAACCATTTCCGCTTATAAACCCACCTTTTCTCTTTGACTAACGCCCGAGCTATTTAGTGCCTGATGACCATAGATCTTCTACCATCGACGGCTGCGACGGCTCCTCCGATTTCCTCATCCGCTAATACTTAAATTAATATCCATCGTTCATTTCTTTGACTTTACGCTGTGCGACTTAATCCTAACCGCTCATTACAAACAATCTCATCCGTTGATCTCCAAGATCCAACGGTTCCTATGCGTTCAATATTCATCTGTCTCCTCACTTTGACTTTGATTCATTTCTTCAGTGTTTTTCCTATGGTTTCGGGTTTTCTTTAGGGTTTCGGCCTTTCACTTTTCCGTTGCTCAACTCTCTCTGAGCCTGCCTTTTGCGAATTCATACATCGCTGATTCACTCTGAGCTTCACTTTGATTCTTCAACCAGATTCAAAGACCCATCATGATTCCTCTGTCTCTTCTTCTCCTCTATGTGTTTCGCCAAATTCTACCTGCACACAACAGCGAATGACCTCTTCCTCTTACGCTTTGGCTTCATGATGGCTTCCGATAACCTATTTCTGATGAACTCTTCCGATATGCTTCTCTTGATAGCTCCCGTGACTTTCGATATTCTGCAATACTCCTTTGATGTGTTCCTCTTTTGATGGCTTCCCTGATGGCTTTGCTCCTTGGCTTCTTGCTCCTGTTTCTTCATGGATCCGCTCTGCTTGGCTTCACATCATTGTTTACTCATCCAGAATATTGCCATATTGACATCAATCACAATCTAGGTCAACAATCTCCCCCTTTGTCATTGATGGCAATATTCTTCTTCTCTCCCCCTTTGACATCAGTGGCGAAGGAGTGCACAAGGACTCCCCCTGTCAAACTGCTCCTCCTATCGAACTGCTTCCCTTGTCCTGCAACATCTTTTATGAATCAACTTAATTGATGCTCAAGAGATAACCCCCATCTTTTGACGAAAATGTTCAAATGCTTCTCGAGGAAGAGGTTTTGTGAAAATATCAACTATCTGCTCCTTAGTATTGATATATTCCAAGATGATGTTTTGTCCAGCTACTTGTTCACAAAGGAAATGATACTTGATTGGTATATGTTTGGTCTTTGAGTGCATCACTGGATTTTTGCTGAGGCTGATCGCACTTGTGTTATCACAATATATGGTAATTGGTTGATTTGTACCTGTGTTGACATCTTTTAGAGCTTCCTTCATCCATAGTATTTGAGTACAACAATCTGCAACAGTTATATACTCGGCTTCAGCTGTAGATAGTGATATGGATGTCTGTTTTTTGCTGAGCCAAGATACTAAACAGTCTCCTAGGAAGAATGCATTTCCACTAGTACTTTTCCGATCATTGACACTTCCAGCCCAATCAACATCGGTGTATGCAGTCAAAGTAAGAGTTGAGCTCTTAGGGTACCAGAGACCGAAATCAGGAGTTCCTTTCAGGTATCTGAGAATTCTTTTTACAACCAACAAATGGGATTGTTTAGGAGCTGATTGAAATCTTCCCACCATTCCTACTTCTTGCATAATGTCGGGTCTCGTAGTAGTTAAGTACAGAAGTGCTCCAATTATTGACCTGTAATGAGTTGCATCTACCGGAGGGGAGTCATCATTTTTGCTCAATTTGCAACTTGTGGTCATAGGTGTGCTCATGGGTGCACAGTCTTCCATTCCATATCTTTTAAGCATGTCTTTAAGATATTTGGCTTGAGATATAAACATGCATGCTGTGGTTTGAGATACTTGTAGTCCAAGGAAGTGAGATAACTCTCCTATCATTAACATCTCAAACTCTTTTGACATATTTTGAGAAAACTCATGGCTCATCTCATCATTATTACTAGCAAAAATCAGATCATCAACATAACCAAGTGTGACTAGTAACTTATCCTCATCCGTTTTTATGTAGAGATTACTTCCTGCCACCCCTTTCTTGAAGCCTTGTTGTTGTAGATAGTGATCCAATCTTGCGTACCAAGCTCCAGGAGCTTGTTTCAACCCATATAATGCCTTTTTCAACTTACAAACAAAGTCTTTTCCTTATATTAGATTAAACCCTTCTGGTTGCTCCATGTAGACTTCTTCGTTGAGTTCCCCATTCAAAAATGCTGATTTTACGTCCATTTGATAGGTTTTGAATCCTTTTGAGCAAGCAAATGCCAAGAACATCCTGATAGCTTCCACACAAGCTACTGGTGCAAATGTTTCTTCAAAGTCAATTCCTTCAATTTGTGAATAGCCTTTACAAACAAGCCTTGCCTTGTTTCTGATGATTTGTCCATCTTCTCTCATTTTGTTTTTGAATACCCATTTGGTTCCTATTATGTTTTTGTCCTTTGGACGAGGTGCCAGCTCCCATGTCTCATTCTTTTCAATTTGAGACATTTTTTCTTCCATGGCTTTTACCCAATGAGGATCCTTACTTGCTTGAGTAAATGTTTCTGGTTCTATCATTGATAGAAGAGCAACATCATTCTTCTTTGGTGTACTAGTCATCCTTCTTCAGGTTTGCATCCCTTCATCCATATTGCCAATAATCTGCTCTTCCGGGTGATATTTTTGGAGAAATTTCATCTTTGAAGGGGGGTTTGAGATGGTTCTTTTTCCTTGGTTTTTTTCTTGGTCTTTTTCAGGTTCTTCTTCTTCAATGAGAGGATCATATTCATGTTCTTCAATTTCTTTTTCTGGAAGGTCTTCATCAATTTTTACATCAATGCTTTCCACTATTTTCCGTAGTTGGTTATTGTAGCACTTGTAGGCTTTGCTTCTTATAGAATATCCAAGAAAGATCCCTTCGTCAACCCGTGAATCAAATTTTCCTGGTGAGCCATCATTGATTTTTATGAAGCACTTGCTTCCAAAAATCTTGAAGTATTTTATTGAAGCAGGTCTTCCTTTCCATAATTCATAAGAAGTCTTTTCATTATTTGGTCTTAATTGAGTTTGATTCAAGGTATAGACAACTCTCCCGACTGCTTCTCTCCAGAATTTTGGCTGCAAGTCAGCTCCTATTAACATTGTTCTTGCCATTTCTTGAATTGTTCGGTTTCTTCTTTCAAGTAACCCATTTTGCTTGGGTGTTCAAGCAGCAGAGAATTCTCTTTTAATTCCCTGTATTTTACAGAATTCATTAAATTATTTTGATGTGAATTCTCCCCCTCTGTTTGTTCTGAGGCACTTAATCTTTGATTCCTTTTCATTTTCTACAAGAGCTTTAAGATTCTTAAAACACTCAAATGCTTCGGATTTATATTTTATAAAATATATCCACATCATTCTAGTATAGTCATCAACAAATAAAGAAAAGTACATTTCTCCTTGGACTGCCGGAGTTCTAGTTGGTCCACATAAATCAGCATGGAAGATCTCCAAAGGCTTTGATGTAGAAAACTCCTTGGTCTTGTGGTTGGTTCTGGTTTGCTTTCCATGTTGACATGGACCACATATTCCGGCATTTGGTTTGAATAACTTTGGAGTGTCTCGTACTGCTTTAATCTTGCTGATATTGATCAAGTTATCGAAGCTTGTATGTCCAAGTCGCTTGTGCCACAACCAACTTTCATCTGTTTGACTTAAGTAGCATGTATCTTCTTGAATCTTGTTCAGAATGTAGATCTTGTCTAGTGTTCTAACCCCTTTCACCAAAGTTCCCCTGAGGAAGAGTTCCTTATTTCACAGTCTTTGGTGTTAAAGACAACATTATGTCCTTGATCACAGATTTGGCTAACACTCAGGAGGTTGTGTTTGAGCTCGTTTACTAGCAAAGAATTTTGAGCTTTTCCTTTTCCATTAATAAGAGTAACAGTTGCTTTTCCAACAATTTTGGCAGATCCGCTTCCAAAGGATACATTTCCTTCCCCTTTTTTTCAATGAGACAAACTTCCTTTTGTCCCCTATCATGTGTTTGGAGCTCCCACTATCCACAAACCAATGATTTCATTATTTTGAGCACATAGAGCTAGGTCACATTTATCCGTGTCAGGATTCTCACTTGTTGCCTTTCCTCTTTTGAGTGGGCAATTTTGTTCATTGTGTCCATTATTATTACATAATGAGCAAATCAAATCAAATTTGGCCAAGGGATCAAAAGAAGTATAGGTCTTGATTTGTCCTCGCCCTTTGGGGCCATATGGTTTGTTTATTTGATCCTTCAGTTTTGGTGTGTCATTCTTATGATCCATGCAATGTTTAGCTTGATGATCAAAATTTTTACAATGCAAACAATGCCCAAAAAAGATAGTTTTGTACCTATTGTAATAGCCATGATTTGAATCAACATTCTTCCTTGGAGTTACTCCCGCTTCATTCTTTGGATTTGAGATGGGTCTTTGATGAAATAATCTTTCTTCTTTTGGGTTGTTGGAAAGTACATCGGCATAGCTTTTCGCATTATTCTTAGTACTTGATGATTCTCCTTTAAAACCTATTCCAGATTTGTCATGTTGAGGTTTTTGATTATTTAGGATAGTGTCAAGTATTTGAGAGCTTTTCCAACCCTTTTTAACTTGCTTCAATTCCTTCCTCAGAGATACTATTTCAGCTTCATGTTCTTTGCAAGCTTCTTTTTCTTTTTGCTTATTTTTGAAGAGATCTTCCCTTCTTTTTGTTTCCTCGTTTTCTACCTTGAGAGAAATGATTTTATTCCGTAATTTCTCATTTTCTTCAATGGCACTTATTAACAATTCATCTACATTTCCATCTAGCCCTGAGTCATCGTCATTTGTGAATGCCATGAATAATACTTCTTGGCTTCCAGCATGGTCATTTTCTTCATTTGGTTCTTCATTACCTCCTTTGCAGTGAGGGAACTGGTTAGTTGATTTCTTTTTGATGACTACAAATTCATCTTCATCAGTCTCATCTTGCTTAGAGAGGAAATTCTTCTTATTGAACCCTTTCTTTTTGTATACCATCCTTTTAGAATTTTCTTCATTATCACTATCATGCTTATGAGGACATTTTGCAGCATAATGACCTATTTTTCCACATTTGAAACAAATAAGAGGGTATTTACCTTTTAGCTTAGATCCTTTCTTCAACCTCGGACAAATTGCGCCAATTCGGATTCAACATCGGAGTCATCACTACTGACATTCCTTTCTTTCCCCTTTTTTGATTTTGAGGCCTTGAATGCTGCATCTTTGGAACTTGGGCAACCTTTTCTCATCTCATCGACAATGAGGATTCCATGGAGTTCATCCATCTTGAGAGTATCTAGATCCTTCATTTCTTCTATGGTACTTACTTTGGAGTCAAATCTGTTTAGGAGAGATCTTAAGACCTTTTGAACAATGGTGCTTTCTTCAATGTTCTCTTCCAATCCTTTAAGAGAGTTGACCACTTCAGCTACTTGGAGAAAGTACGATGCAATATCTTCTTCATCATCCATTTTCAGACTTTCAAATTGCCTTCTATGAGTTTGAAACTTTGCTCTCTTGACTTTAGAGTACCCGTCGTATATGCCAATTAGCTTATCCCATACTTCTTTGGCAGAGTTACAATTCATGACTTTTGTAAATTCAGAATCAGTGATTCCACTAGTGATGGAGTTTAAGGCTTTTGCATTTCCAACGTAGACTTTCCTCTCGTCTTGATCTGTTGGAAGAGTGGAAGGAGCTATGTACTCATTTAAGACCGAATGCCAAACTTCAGGTCCAAGGGACATTAAGTAGTAGGACATTCTCTTTTTCCAGAAACCAAAATTTGTGCCATCGAATAGAGGAGGTCTTCTTGACACTTCTTGATTTCTCATCATGACTAAGAATCCTTCTTTAAGCTATTAGGCTGATATGAAGAAGCCCACTCTGATACCAATTGTTGGAAATATTGAGGGGGGTGAATCAGTATTTCTTTTCAATTATTATTTTTATCAGTTAAAAACATTTATATTTGGAACACAGAAATAGATAACAGGAATAGATGCTTTTATTAATGTGATCTGCAATAAATAAAGTACTATATATATATATATATATATAGATATGGTTTCAATTAGTTGCCAAGCACCAACTTGGACTCTTTGTGAGGTTCCAACCTCCAGAGCACCAACTCTATCTTGTCAAGGTACTAACCTTGAATTTAGGAGCACCAAATCCCAGGACACCAATCCTTTCAGTTCTGAGGCACCAACCTCAAGGGCTCCAACCCTCTGCTGTAAACTGTCTGGATCTGTTTGGTTGTAATTCTTTGCTCCCAACCCTGCTGGACATATGACTTACTTTTGTCTTCCTGTTCCTTCCACTTTTGCCAGAACTTCGGCTTCCTTTTTTTCTTACAGTTCGCCAGCCACTACCACTTTTTTTCTTTGTTATATAAGCCTGATATGCCGACCTTTGGCTTCCTCCTTGCTCGCTTCAGCTTCGGCTTCCTCCTTGCTCGCTTCAGCTTCGGCTTCCTCAACGCTCGCTCGACCTTCAACTTCCTCAACGCTCGCTCGACCTTTTGGCTTCCCTCCTCCGGTCGCTTTAGCTTCTTCTGTGCTCGCTCGTCCATCTACGCTCGCTTGATTCTTCGGCTTCCCGGTCCATGGCTTCCTCTGTCAATAGAGAGGTCCCACATTGACTTTTTGCTTTTTAATCAGCGCCTCGTTCCGCACTGTCGATTTCTTCTGTATTAGATCCGACGATCACCACTCGGTTCGATCAACACAATCCATCAGAAGCTTGTTGCACCGTAGATCTCTTCTCTCCAAATCTAACGGTCCCGACTTAACTTGATCAACCCAAAAACCTTCCGTTGATCCTTCATCGTCGATCAACACTGCATTTGATCCAATGCTTGACAACGATATCAAGTGAGCTACATTCACGAGGATTACCCGCCTGATAAAGCAGTTTCCTCTCTCCTCCGGCGTGCAACTTGTCAATTGCTTAATGGAATCGGGTGACTCCCTCCTATTACCACTTACGGCTTATGCTCAACCCGATAAAGCATTTCCGCTTATAAACCCACCTTTTCTCTTTGACTAATGCCCGAGCTATTTAGCGCCCGATGACCGTAGATCTTCTACCATCGACGGCTGCGACGGCTCCTCCGATTTCCTCATCCGCTAATACTTAAATTAATCTCCGTCGTTCATTTCTTTGACTTTACATTGCATGACTTAATCCTAGCTGCTCATTACAAACAATCTCGTTCGTTGATCTCCAAGATCCAGCAGTTCCTGTGCGTTCAATCTTCATCTGTCTCCTCACTTTGACTTTGATTCATTTCTTCACTGTTTTTCCTGTGGTTTTGGGTTTTCTTCAGGGTTTCAGCCTTTCACTTTTCCACTGCTCAACTCTCTCCGAGCCTGCCTTCTGCGAATTCATACATCGCTAATTCTCTTTGAGCTTCACTCTGATTTTTCAACTAGATTCAAAGACCCATTATGATTCCTCTGTCTCTTCTTCTCCTCTTTGTGTTTTGCTGAATTTTGCCTGCACACAACAACTAATGACCTCTTTGCTTCTAATGAACTCTTCCTCTTACGCTTTGGCTTCATGATGGCTTCCGATAACCTGTTTCCGATGAACTCTTCCGATATGCTTCTCTTGATAGCTCCTGTGACTTCCGATATTCTTTGCTCTAATATTTTGCAATACTCCTCTGAGGTGTTCCTCTTTTGATGGCTTCCCTGACGGCTTTACTCCTTGGCTTCTTGCTCCTGTTTCTTCATGGATCTGCTCTGCTTGGCTTCACATCATTGTTTACTCATCTAGAATATTGCCATATTGACATCAATGACAATCTAGGTCAACAGTTTCAAGGGATAGAAAATGGCTCCTTGGGATTTGCATGAATTGTTTTCTACTTTGAATTTTAAGGATATTCCTGGATATCCTAGTTGTTATGGTAAAAATTGCATAAGGGACATTCCAAAGTTCGATGGTGAACCTTCCTCAACTATTGATCATGTGGTGAGTTTCCTCAAATACACTTCAGAGATCAATTTGGTTCATGAAGATGCACTTGTTGACACCTAATCCTCAGCGATTGGGAGAATTTGAATGTGAACAGTGATCAAGAAGATGAACTGAACGATCACATTCATGTATATAATAGATAGCTACCTAATGGAATAAATGAATCAGTTTTTCTGGAGTTACTCCTGGCTTGACATGGTATCAGAGCACAAGTCCCAGGTTCCTTTTTTTGTGCCTTGTAACTGCTCTGTCCACTGCCTTCTACTCTTTGTCCACTGCCTTATGCTTTTTGTCTCATAATCTGACATCTCTGCCTGAACGCTGGTATGTTGTTTAACGCATGACATTCCTTGTTGTTTAACGCATGGGTTGGTTCGACTATTCCTCTGCCTGAATGCTGCAAAGTTGTTGAACGCTTGAAGGAGAACAGCAAGCTTACTGCAAAGTTGTTGAACGCCTGAAGGAGAACAACAAGCTTACTGCAAAGTTGTTGAACGCCTGAAGGAGAACGCTTGAAGGAGAACGCCGTGAAAGAACAACAAGCTTACTGCAAAATTGTTGAAAGATTGCTACAAAGTCTGAGTTGAAGAAAAATCTGCATTTTTTTGGAAATTAACGCTATTCAAGAGTCAAACCATAGCATAGTAACATTGTGCAGACGGGTTTCGACTTAACGCTCCATCTTAGCGATGAAGAATGTAGGATGAACCGTGCTTTAGAGCACTAACGCTGCCATTCAAGGTCGAGAAAGGCGTTAGCATGCTGCCACATCAATCCTCCCGCCGGGTTAGCAAAATCAACGATCACGAGTCTTATATAATATTTGAAACACCGTGGTTTCGAATCAGGACCGAAATCTTCGAAAGTTCTCTTCGTTTGACTGTGCCCATGATTATATAACCTTATTTGATTACAGTCATGGTGTTCACTGCATTGAATATGGAACGCTGTTTGATATAACGCTGTTTGACAGAACGCTGGAGGCCTGAAACGCTGTTTGAACAGTGGTATATTTGAAACACTGTTTGACATTGAAATGCTGTTTGACATATTTACGCTGTTTGACAAGGTATATCATCCGATATCTGAAACGCTGTTTGATATTTGAAACGCTGTTAAGTTCATATATTTGAAACGCTGTTAAGTTCATATATTTGAAACGCTGTTTGATATGTCACCGTTAAACGCTGTTTGATATGTATTGAGCGGGATATTCGAAACGCTGCGTTAGAGAAACGCTGTTTGACAAGGATCATATTATACGAAGCATCTCATATAATATATATTGACATATATCATTCATGTTTATATTATACGACCATGGTATAGCAGTAGAAGTTTCTCATACTTTTAAATGCCGAGGATAGCAGGCCACTCCAATCTTCACTTTATCCTACATACTCCAATTATCTTGAGTCTTTTCAAGCAAATGGAAATCTCAAAGATATAACCTTTGACTCTCTTGTGAAAAAGTTTGCTGAAAGAGAAAAAGCCTTTGGAAAGAAGATAGTCCCTGAATCTTCTGAAGAGACTGTATGCATGGCTAATAAAGAAAAATATCCTGCTCAAGATTCTACAAGAGGAAGAGGTGGACGAAGAGGAAGAGGAAGATACTTCAGAGGCAGGGGGGCAGACATCCTCAAGGAGAAAAGGCAGATTTACATTGTATTCGCTGCAAAAGAAATGGATCACATGATGCCTCTACATGCAAGCTACCATGGGACAAAATTGAGCAGAGAAGAAACCAACAGAAAGGTAAAACTGATGATACAGACAAAGGTAAAGCACTGAATCCGCTCACTATATTGAGGCACAATGTAACATTGGAGTAAATGAAGATTTGTTTAACACTTCACTTGCTTCCTGGAAAAATGATTGGCTGCTTGATTTAGGTCACATGACTCATAGAAAAGTCTTTTTTGAAGATTTCACTGACAATGTTGATGGAGTAGTATACTTTGCAGATCAGTCAAAAATCAAGCCATCAGGGCTTGGCACAATCAGGCTTAAACTGCCTAGTCTCTCAGACTTTCTTCTTGATCATGTTTTATATCCCCCACAGCTCAAGAGAAACTTTCTGTCCTTGGTCCACATCTGCCAGCAAGGTCACTCCATTCATATGTTTGATGGCAAGCTTGAAGTGAGAAAATCATCTGATCACTCACTTGTCATGAGGGGAATAGAAGAAGAAAGACTTCTCAAACTGCAAGGAACATCTGCTCATAAACAACATTTCTCATATATTACTCATCATGAAGAAGGTACACTTCCATCAAGTTTATTATGGCATGCTAGCTTTGGACATTTAAACTATGACAGTCTCCGTTTATTAAAGAAAAATGGTGTGGTTGGTTTGCCTACAATTCCTAGAAAACTTAAGCAATGTGATGCTTGCATTCTAGGAAAGCATAGCAAACAGTCATTTCATGACTCACATTCAAGAGCACATAGGAAGCTTGAACTTATTCATTCAGATTTATGTGGTCCAATGCCTGTTCCTTCTGCAAATGGAAATAAATATATCATGACATTTATTGATGACTACACCAGAATGTGTTGGGTTTATTTATTGAAGAACAAATCTGATGCTTTCCTAACATTCAAGAATTTTCATAAATGGATTGAAAATGATGCACAATCTCATATTGGGTCTATTCGCACTGATAATGGAAAAGAATATACATCAAATGAATTTGAACAATATCTTCGCCAACATGGGATTAAACATCAAACAAATGTGCCTTATAATCCCCAACAGAATGGTGTAGGTGAAATAATGAATAGAACAATTTTGAATATGGTACGATCCATGCCTTTTTTCAAAAATGTAAAGATAATGTTTTGGGCTGATGCTGTTCTATGTGCTGCATATATAAAGAATAGATGTCCATCTAGTGCTATAAGAAACAAGACTCCTTATGAATTGTGGTATGGACATGTTCCTTCGGTAAAACATCTCAGGATTTTTGGTTTCACCTGTTATGCTTTGATACCAAAGGTACATAGAAACAAACTTGGTGCTAGAAGTCGTAAGTGTATTTTCTTGGGGTATTCAAATACCTCCAAAGCATACCACCTCTATGATGAAGAAAATTAAAAGTTTGTTATATCTAGAGATGTAATTTTTCTTGAATCATCCAAATCTGACAATGTTGTTGAGCGGCAACTTGATCGCTTGGATAGATTCGCAAAAACGAAATCATTTCAAGAATTTGATAATCAGATTCCACATCTTGAAGGGGGGATTGCTATACTAGATCAACATGTGGAATATTCTTCTGAAGAACACTCTCCCCCAACTGAAACTCCAACAACAAATGATGCTTTAAGTGATGTAATTGATAGAATTGGGAGACTCAATCTTGATTCAGTCCCAACTCAATCAACAGAGCAGCCTGGACCTTCTCAGAAAGGTCCCCCAAAGTGGCTGATGAAGACAATTGAAAGTGTTCATCTTGATGAAATTGGAAAAACAGGAACCAGAAATTCAAACCGACAAAATGGAGGTGATGTAGATGACTCTAATTCACCTGTTGATATGGATGTTCTTATGATTGTGAATTGAATTTGTCTACAGATTTTGAACCAACTTCCTTTAAAGAAGCTGCTTCTCATAATGAATGGAAAGAAGCGATGCAAAAGGAGTATGATGCCCTCATAAAGAACGACACTTGGAAGCTGGTTGATCCTCCATTTGGAACCAAACCAATTGGCTGCAAGTGGGTCTACAAGAACAAGTACAAAGCTGATGACTCACTTGACAAGCACAAAGCTAGGCTTGTGGCAAAAGGTTTTGCACAGAAGAAAGGGGTCGATTATGAGGAAACTTTTTCCCCCACAACAAAATGGGCCACCATCCGGACACTCTTTGCACTAGCAGCTCAGAACGGTTAGAAAGTCCATCAAATGGATGTAAAAACTGTCTTCTTGACTGGAGATCTAAAAGAAAACGTTTTTATGTCCCAACCTGAAGGATTTGCTGTGAAAGGACATGAACATAAAGTATGCAAACTTGTGAAGTCCTTGTATGGCCTCAAACAAGCACCATGAGCCTGGTATGAAAAACTAACTCAGCGTCTTCTGAAACTCAACTTCAATCATTTTGATCTTGATGATGCAACTTTATTTGTCAAGAAAGTTGGCAAAACAGTTGTATATCTTGTAGTATATGTAGAGGATCTTTTAATGACAGGGAACAATGAAAGCTACATTGCATCCATAAAGAAGGAATTGGGAAAAAGTTTTGAAATGACTGATTTGGGCTATGTTCATTACTATCTTGGCATTGAAGTAACCCACCATCCAAAGTCCATATTTCTTTCTCAAAAGAAATACATTGGAGATTTGTTAAATAGATTTGGCATGACAGAGTGCAATCCTCTTACCACTCCAATGGAACAAAACTTAAAGCTCACATCTATTGAAGGAAAGGAATTTTAGGATGCAACAAAGTATAGACAGCTTGTAGGAAGTCTCAACTACCTTACTGCTACCAGACCAGACATTTCATTCATTGTTGGAATCCTCTCCAGGTTTATGCAAAAGCCTTGTGAGGGACATTGGTCCGCTGCAAAAAGAGTTCTAAAGTACTTGAAGGGAACTCAAGACTATGGAATCAAGTACACACAGGTGGATGACTTCTGTTTGATCAGATACTTTGATTCAGACTTCGATGGAGACAAAGAAACTGGAGTATCTACTTCAGGATATGCTATGAGTCTTGGATCAGGAGTTGTCTCCTGGAGATCACGCAAACAATCAGTGCCAACAGATTCCACAACAGAAGTAGAATACGTGGCAGCAACTGAAGCAACAAAATAAATTGTGTGGCTCAGGAAAATTCTTGAAGATTTGCAGGTAAAACAAGTACAATCAACTCCACTCATGATTGACAACACCTCTGCAATAAAGTTGGCCAAGAACCCAAAGTTCCATGATCGAATGAAGCACATCAATACTAAATATCATCTGATTCGACATCATGTTGAGGCCAAAACAATCCATCTCCATCATTTTTCCACAAATGAACAAATTGCAGACATCTTCACCAAAGCGCTTGGAAGAGAAAATCTTGAACGATTCAGAACGATGCTTGGACTCACCAACATCCCTTCAGATTAAGGGGAGGAATGTTGACACCTAATCCTCACGATTGGGTGAATTTATGTAAATAATTAAATTAGGAATGTGAACAGTCATCAGGAGATGAACTGAACAATCACACCCTTTTGTATATAACAATAACATACCTGATGGAATAATATGAATCAGTGTTTCTGCCTAATGGAGTTACTGCCGGCCTGACAGGAAAGAAGACCCAAAGGGCTACCATAAACGGAATTTCAGACTTTGGGAGGCCGAAATTACAGAGATAAAACAATTTCAATATCAAGCTCCAAAAAGAAAGAAAGAAAAATGTGTATTTTTTTAAATTTGCATAACTTTTGTTTGAAAAATTAGTCTGAAGTGATTCAAAGGGCTTAGTAAAGCATGGATATCATTATTTTGGTTCCAATATTCCTCGCAACAAAAAAATGGATAATCCTAGTAAGCAACCAGAAATATTTACTATAATGCATGAGGAAAAAGAAGAAACACAACATGATATATCATAATTATGCGACCAAATGCAACAAATTTCACTCTCGCAAAAAGTAACAAAAAATGGAATGGAAGCTAAGATGGATGGTTTGAAGAATGGTTTAAAAGAAAACATGGAAGGTTTGAAGGATGGCTTCAAAGCATACATGGAAGCTAAGATGGATGGTTTGAAGAATGCCTTAAAAGAAGACATGGAAGGTTTGAAATAAGGTTTGACAAAGTTGTTATAAGAAGTGCTTCCTAGTGGTGACAAGGTACTTAATGAAAATCAAAATGAGGATAAAAAGAATATGAAATATGATTTTAGAGACTGCAACATTGGGTTTAAGGCCCACCACATTCCAAAGATCGATATGAGGAAGTTTGATGGAAAGGATCTAGTAACATGTATACTACAGATAGAGCAGTACTTTGATCTACATGATGTGCAACACACACAAAAGGTACGTATTGCATCTTTATATTTAGAACCTAATCAATTTGTATGGGATCGATGACTTTGTTCTCGTAAATCACTTATAATTTGGTCAATTTTTACAGAGGAATTGATAGCACATTATGAGGATACAAAGAGCAATACCTTCTTTAGTTAATTGATATATCTAAAAAAAAAGGTTCAATGGCAGAAAACATCAAGGACTTCCAAATATTGAATATCAAGGTAAATGATATTCTAGAGGAGCATATGATTGATGTCTTCATAGGGACTTTAAAAGATAACATCCAACATGAGGTTCGACTTTGGGAACATAATTCATTGGAGGAGACATTCAAGGTGGCCAGAAAAGTTGAAAGAAAAATTATGGAAACAAGGAAGTCTACCACTCACAACTATAATGATTGAATTGTTTCTGCTCCTAGCCTCCCACAACCTACAAAGTTGACACCACAACAACTAAAGTAAAAAAGAGCAAAAGGGTTTCATTACAATAGTATAACAAATACACTAAGAGTCATAAGTATGCTAAGAAGAAATTATTTTACAAGCATTATGAAGAGGAGGAAGAAAAGGAACATCAAAAGAAGAGGATGTACACCAGGAACCAACCCCAGAGAAAGAAGAAATGAACCCGATCATATCTTGCAATGCATTGGTAGGAATTATCACTCCTCAAACTCTCAAGATAGAAGGATAAATCAAGAAAAAAAAGCTAATAGTGCTAATCGATTCTGGTAGTACCCATAATTTTATTCATTGTAAGATAACCAAGGAATTAAATTGCTTTTTATATCGAATACCAGAGTGTCAAGTGATGGTTGCAAATGGAGGAACTATAAATTGCTAAGAGAAGTGCCATAATATCAATCTAACCATAGGGGAATATGTATTGAATAATCCAATGCTTTCCATTCCAACGGGAGGTGTTGATGTTGTATTAGAATTCCAATGGTTACAAACTTTGGGGACGATAACTTTTAATTTTCAAGAACTTCTCTTGAAAATTTTCCTAGGAAGGAAAGGAAATTGAATTAAGGGGTATCAAAGGGAAACCAGGGAAGATAATAAACTCTAATGGCATGACAAAGCTTTTTGAAGAAAGAACAACTAGGCATAATTACACAATTATGCTCACTACATGTTCAAACATTGAAATCATTTGTTTCTCCATATCTTCAAAGAATCTTAGACGATCATTCCAAGGTATTTGAGACTCCCAAAGCCCTCCCACCTATTCGTGATCATGATCATGCTATTCACTTGATTCTAGGAAGCGTTCCTCCAAACATCAGACCTTACAAATATCCTTATACCCAAAAGACTGAAATTGAATGTATGGTTGCAGAAATGCTAGAAATAGGTATAATTCAGTCTAGCCAAAGTTTTCTCTACTCCAATAATATTGGTACACAAGAAGGATGGATCATGGTGTATTGTCTGGATTATAGGGAGCTCAACAAACTCACTATTAAAGATAAACGTCCCATTCCTGTCATTGATGAATTGTTGGATGAATTACATGGAGCAATTTACTTCACCAAGTTGGATCTTCGTTCAGGATATCACCAAATTAGAATGAAGACTAAAGACATTCTGAAAACAACATTCAAAACTCATGAAGGTCATTATTAATTTCTGGTCATGCCTTTTGGCCTTGCTAATGCACCTTCCACATTTCAAGGTTTGATGAATTCCACTTTCAAACCATTCCTTAGAAAAAAATTGTGTTTGATGATATACTAACCTATAGCAATTCTTAGAAGGATCATGTTCAACATGTTGACAGGGTGCTCAACTATTGGAGAAACAATTGCATGCAAAAACCTCCAAATATTTCTTTGCGGTATAGGAGGTGGAATATTTAGGTCATATTGTATCTCATGAGGGTGTTAAGGTAGATCCTAACAAAATTAAAGTCATCAAGGAATGGAAAATACCCACAACCCTAAAGCATCTTCAAGGATTTCCCAGGTTAACAGGGTATTATCACAGGTTTGTTAAGAATTATGGGAAACTAGCAACACCTCTAACAACATTACTGAAAAAAGATCCATTTTTTGGACTCCTGAAGCAACTAAATCTTTTGAACATTTTAAAGAGGCAATTTGCCAAGCTCTGGTAATAGCTACACTAGATTTCACATAAACCTTTATGGTGGAATGTGGTGCCTTAGGAAATGGAATTGGTGTTGTTTTAATGCAAGAAGGAGGAACCATTGCTTTTGAAATTTGTTCAATCAAGAAAAAATATTTACACATACCTATTTATGAAAAGTAAATGTGAGGAATACTACATGCCTGAAGCAATGACACCCTTACCTAATGGAAAGACACTTCAAGATAAAAACATATCATGATAGTCTTCAATACTTTTTGAAACAAAGATTATCTTTAGAAGAGCATAAAAAATGGGTCACTAAGATGTTGGGTTATGACTTTGAAATCATCTAGAAAAAAGGGAAGCAAAATGTTGTTGCAAATGCACTCTCAAGAAGGGATGAGGATGTGAAAGCATTTCTCTATTCCATTTCTATTATCCAACTTGATTGGATAACTGAAGCAAGAGAGAAATGGAAGAATGACGAAGGGGTGTGGACACTCATTCACAAGTTGCAGCAAGATCCCAATACATTTGATACGTTTATCTAGAAAAATGACTCATTATGGTACAAAGATCGCTTATATCTATCTAAGAATTCCCAACTCAAACAAAAGATTCTTTTGGAATTGCACACCTCTCCTTCAGGAGGGCACTCAAGATTTTTAGAAACTTACCACAGGGTCAAGGAGGACTTTTTTGGGATGGCTTTAAATCTAATATTCAAAAGTTTGTCGCAGAATGTTTGGTTTGCTAACACAATAAAGTGTAGACAATTAAGATCCCAAGTTTGTTACAACCTTTACCCATTCCAAGTCAGCGTTAGGAGGAAGTCTCAATGGATTTTATCACAGGTTTATCCAAGTCCAAAGGAAAGAGTGTCATCAAAGTGGTAGTTGATAGACTTACCAAGTATGCACATTGTTGTCACACAAAATGTCTAGGCACCGCCACAACGGCTTAGATCGGGAGTTGTCACCGTAATCCCCAATCTCTTCATTTAAGTTGTCTCCCAACAATAGACTAGGGGGGTAGACCCTACAGAAATGGATGGAAGAAGGACTAGTTGGGAACCAACTAATCCGAGAGGCATAGTTAAGCGACCAAATACTTGTTTTAGATTAAGCAAGACTTTAAAGGATTAGATTAGATTTAGATGATCAATAACAGTGACTTAGGGAGTCAACTATCTTGTTGAGTAAATTTAGGACAAGTTTTGGATGGATAATTGTTGCTTGGATGAATAACTAACCTATATGACATGCAGTTCTTTAAACTAATGTGAAATGCAGGATCTTGGTCAGTTTTAATTAAATGTCTATCTAAGTTTTAACCCTTCGATCCTTTCTATATTGAGTCTAATTTTGTTGTAAATGGCAGAGAGAAGATAAGTTGAAGCACACAAAGGTGTGATTGACAATACCTCTCCTGAAAATCTAACATACCCAGTGCGTCCAACACTGCAGAGACTGTGGCTTTGATGACTGCAAGGTCATTGTTTTAAGTACTAAGAGAAACAAGTTTCTCAAACAAAGAGGGATTCGTACCTATCTTTCTATTGACCAAGTTTATGCTTGGAAGAAAACTTTAATTATGCAAGACTAACTTAACATGTAAGTGCATGAGATGATTAGAAGATGTTTTAATAAAACGAAAAGCACTTAGATTATAAATTATTTTGAGTTAAATGCTAAGTACTTTAATGAAAAATCTCAATTAAACAGATGCTTAAAATACTCAATTTAGGAAACGAAAGATATACAATTTTCCACAAGTCCACGATAGAGTATTCGATAAAAATGTCGATCACAATTACTTGAAAATTTCCAAACTAATTATACAAGAAATATTCAATAATTCAAGTAAACAAACCCGCACTTATAGTTAATTAAACAATGAACGATATTAATAGATATCAAGCACTAAAATATTTAAAATCCAATGTCAATAATCATGAAACTTAGCCGAAGCATGCAAAAGGCCTAAGCACTTAAATTTCAAAAATTAATTACTAGGAAAAACCATGAAATTTAGATGCTAATCGAATAAGCACTTCAAATAATTTTGGAGTTAAATGATTTTCTAAATAACTCAAATCCAGAAAATATTTCCTTTCCTATGGTCAAACTTAAAAAAAAAATTAAAAATTATATTTGCCTTGACAATAGAAAAAAAATTAAATTTTTCCCTACAACCTTTTTTGAAGATTATAGGCGTCGAAACCCTTATCACATAAACTCAAAAGAACTTAGATTTAAAAAATTATGTCACACTTAAAAAATATTTTAAAGTTAAATGTGATAATGTTTTGTGAAAATTAAAATCTTTTTTAAAAACACCAAAATAAATCTTTTTAATGTGAAAAATCATTTTTTGATTTTTCACATTAAAAAGATTTATTTTGGCGCTTTTAAAAAATATTTTAATTTTCACAAAACATTATCACATTTAACTTTAAATGTGAGTTTTTATTTAAAAAACAATATTTAATTCTTTTAGTGGGCCAAAGGCCACACAAAAAATTAAATCTAAATGTGAAGGCCTTAAGGTGTCGACATAAGTTAGTGAGAAAGAGAAGGCAAAGCACTAGGGTTGAGAGAGAGAGCGGACAAACATAGGAGGAATGGACGAGCAGCATAGGGAATAGCGAGGTATGCAGGGCAGAGGAGCGATGGTTTAGGTTGCTGGGAGGAATAGTGGGTTCAGTAGGAAACACAGAGGAACATGGGGTAGAGAAGGAGATGAGGGAGAAAGGAATGCGTAGGGAAGAACGTGGGAGAGAAAGAGGAAGATGTGGTGGCCTGGGTGTAGGCAATATGGACAAGCGGCCGAGACCTGATATAATTTCTTCTAACTCTGGCTGAATTTCTCCTTCTGTTTCAATAGGTGTATCAGTCATCTATTGTTAGACTAACTACTTCATGAGTTTTTCCTCTGATCACCCCAACCCTTGTCATCGGGCACAAATCATATCATAGCCCTGTTTTCCTCCTTCCAGACTATAATTCCATAGGAATTATAAAAATATACTAACATTGCTTTAAAATGAGGAAACTACGCTTTAAACGCAAAATACATAGTCAGCGGGCTTCTGTTCCAAAGGAACAGAATAACATTGTCGGCGCTTTTAAAACCACTATAGTGTTAATTCCAAAGAATTACACTATCGGCACAAGATAACACTATCGACGGTACTATCGGCCCTTCCAGTGTTCCTTTCTCCGATGTGATAACACGTAGTGTTATCGGAGATTGCAATCGACGACTTCAATGTTCCCAATGCTAGGCTCCTCCTGCTCCGATCTTGCGACGCGATCAGCTTCGCGGACCCGACAACTTATTCACCCTGCTCTATTGCATTTTGGGTCTGAGCTATCGAAGTTTCGGACTTCGGCAGTTCCAAAGGTCCTTCCCACTCTACTGGGGTTCTGCGATGCGATAATGGTTTGGACCCGATACGGGTATGAACCAGATTCAATAATATTTCGAGTCCAAAACTTCGTTCAGGCTAAGTCTTTTCACAGGTTTCTTGTGTAAACAGAGTTTCCGCCGCAAAACTCAACAATGCATGTAAGAGGAACAGGCGTGCCAATATATGAAAAAAACCACACCATTAAACTTAAAGCACGTATTAATAAGAAAAACAGGGCCGAATCACCATTATCAAGGTTCAGAAGTAAAGAACCGCAGCCAAATATACATACAAATTCCAGTTGACAGAGAACCATAAATTCAAATTCACAGAAAGAGTTTTCAATATGACAATGTCTCTGGGATCAACTCCCACAGAGAAGTCCCGTTATTTCCTTCTAAAATAATAGATAAAGCCCTCTCGATCCTTATCCTTTACAAAAGCATGCCGATTACATAGAGCGATTAAAGCAATTATCCATAAAGCTTACTACAGCTTATCCATAAAGCGATTATTACAACTTGATCTTATTCTTAAATTTTATCCTTATCCTAAGCTAGAAAAGCATGGAAATTGATGGCTAAAGGACCCCACTCCTTTGCTTGTAGATTTTTTATTTTATTTTTGTAATAAGTTTGAAGATTTTTTTTCCTCCAAGTCGCATGCTCCTGCATCAAGATGGGGTCGCAGGTAAAGAAACCAACACAGAGGAGAAGGGGACTCGGACAAAGGAAGATGCAGCGAGCAGAGAGGAGAAAGGGAAATCGCAGGAGTTAGGGAGTAAAGGGAATGCGTGAAGAGGGTGCAAGCAAAAGAGCACATGCGAAAGAGATGGAGAAGCAAGGCAGCGAGGGTATAGAGTGAGGAAATGGCAGGAACAAGAGACAGTGAGCTGGGAAGAAGAAAAGAAGAGGGGAAAACGTAGAGGAAAATAAGGGCTTTGAAATGCAAAAAACAAAGAAAAATGGAGCTACAAGAAAAAAATGCAAAGAGTGCTAAGAATCCCACAAAAAAATTTAAATTTTTTTTAATAAATTTTTTTCCCATAAAATTCTATTTCAAACTGATATATTTCTGCTTCAAATTGTTCCCAGAAATTACTATGAAAACCTCAGATCTGAACCTTTAAACAAATGATTTAGTTGCTTGATCCCTGCACACAAAAGTTTGAGGCTAGATTTTGGCCTCCAAGGCTTACATTTGCCTCAAAACCCCAAATTTTCTTTGACAAGTTTTAGATCTGAACCTGCAGAAAACAAAAATAAAAACCCAAGACCTAATACATATACAAAAATTTGAAATTAAACCCAAATCCCAAATTAGAAAAAAAAGGGTTAAATTTTCAGATCTATACACTTATATGCCAGATCTATTAGATCTTAGGGGTATGAGTTCAACTCCGCTCCCAGATTTATAGATTTGAAACTTTTTCTAGTCAGATCTACAATTTAACAAAATATTTTGAAGATGAATAATTTTTTAAGTTTTAGATACTAACCCAGGATACCCCTGCAAGATATAATTCGTTAGATAATCTACGAATTTTATTCCGAAAGACTCTCCAAATCTTAAGTTTCGAGAGTCGGCTGGTTCAACCGAAAACTTCCCCAAACACCCAAAATTTATAAATCAAATGATTTATGCACACTTATAAAATAAGTCGTTAAACAAATAGAGGTATAAAATAACTATTAAATCTTTAAAGATTAGAGATACCTGCTAATCAATTAAAAACCTTAATGCTATCTTAAAACTCTACAACCTAAGCAAGATACATGTACAATAGATTGATCTACAAGAACTATTAACCAACAACTTATAAATAAGATCGGAAAAACTTTAAATGCAAGTTACCATAAAATACCAGAGAAGAACACTGCCATCAAATAAAAATCCAAAGACTTTGCATTGTATTATTCCAGAAAAGTTTAGAAGAGCTTCAAGAGCTAGTACACGATTCAATGATCAGATATTTTCAAATGAAAAATGACCTCTAATTTATAGATTAATTATCCAACGGTTAGTTGGTTTGATCCCCATCAAATTAATCTCGACCATTGAAAAATATTTGATTATCTTTTAATCTCCTCCGTCGAAATTATTTTATTTTTCGAGGAAATTCGAATTTTTTATTTAATTGAATTTTAATCAACTCAAAATTAATTATTTTGAGTTGATTTCCTCAAAAAATTGACTTTGACTTAACTACCAAGGCCTAAAGGTCTAAAATATCTTGAATTTTTCAATATTCCTTTGGCTGGGGACCTCCAAAAATTAATTTTTCTAGAACCCACGAATTTTTTTATTTGGAGAATTAATTTTCCCTATGACTTAAAATTAATTAAATTTATGGCTTATAATGTAAATTTATTTTTGCCAGAAAATTAAATTAATTGAATCATGAGCGGATTAATAATTTTTCCAACCCTCAAATAATTTAGCCATGGTGTCTAAATATGAAGGATCATGCACTAAAATATTTTTTACATCAAGATATTACAATTTAATACATGAAAGGGGAACACTCGTTTGTTAATCATTTACCCAATTCTACGACTCAAATATGATCTAGTAGACCAAGTAATTTGTAATAAAACAATTTAGTCAATTAGTTTACATTACTCCCAAATTACTTTACAGAAGACTCCACTAGAACACTAGAACTTACCTAAAATCTTGACGACAAAATCCACCCTAGATTTGGGGTGAGGTTGGAGGGAGAAACTTTGTCGATCATCTGTGTTTAGAAACACACATGAATCAGTGAGACAAAAAACCTCCTAGGATAAAAATCGTCACCAAAAATGTAGGATTACCTAGGTTGTTACATACATAGATGGTCTTACTAGGATCATTTACATTATAAACTTGCAGAATGGGTTGACAACTTTTACAAAAAGATCACTGAAGAAGATGATGAAACCTAGATATTCTTCACTGCCTAAGCATGATGGAATCTACTTGCAAAATCTTACACTGCTATAGGGTAGTTGACATAGAGTGGCCAACATCTAGCTCTACTTGGGGACACTTTGCTTTATCGAAGGAATGTGAGTATCTGAAATCTGCACCCAAGAAACACATAAAATTACATAAGTAGCATCCATCCAAAAATCATCATATAACATTAAGTACATAAAATAGAATCTTTTGTAACCATCAACAATTCTACTATCATGAAAAGTAAATCTAAACCTAAAACCGACATAAAATGTTGAAACGACAAGGTGTAGGGTAGAAATACAATACAAAGGATGCCCCATGGCATCAGATGTCATCTTTGAAGAACAACTTGAGCATTTGGCCATTTTCAGGTAAGTAAAGTGGTTCACCATCCAATCTTCTCAAGTGGAATGAATTCGGCCTAGCGATCTCTCGGATAATGTATGGTCCAAGCAACAAACTATCAAACTTCTTATGTTTTTCTGATTTCTCTTTCTTGCGATCCCAAAGAAGTACCATATCTCCAACCTACAAAGATCTATATCAAGATCATTTATCAAATCTTTTCTTAATGTTAGATTGACTTTTACACATATTATCAAAAGCTTTCCTTTGAGTTTCATTGAACTCCACAATCTGATCAATTCTATTTTGGAAAACATCTTTATCAGCAGAAAAATGTTGGAGTTGTTAAGCTAGCAATTTAAGGTGCACATGTAAAGTTACATATGAGCCATAAACTAATTCAAAGGGACTTTTACCAGTAGGTTTTTTCTTAGTAATCCTATATGCCCATAAAGCATACTTGATTTTGTTGTTTCAAGATCGCTTATTATCTCTAACTATCCTCTTCATAATGTTTATAAGGTTTTCATTACTTCATTCATCCAGGCCATTACCCTGAGGATAGTAGTTAGATGAATGAGATAATACAATGTCATACTTAAAACAAAAAGAGGAAAATTCAGTGGAACTAAAATCTTTGGCATTGTCATTAGTGATCTTGGCTGGGACACCAAATCTAGTAATGATTTGATTTTCAATAAAGTCCATAATGACCTTTTCAGTGGCATTCTTAGCAGGAATGGCTTTGACCCATTTTGTAAAGTAATAAGTAGTAGTTGAGATCCATGAGTAGCCATTTCTTGAATTTTCATGGAATTTCCCTATGAAATCCAAACCCCAATATTGAAGATGTGCCTCCACAACCACAAGTTGTAAGGGTGAGGCAACTAACTTCTGTTTCCCAGTGAACACTTGACGGGCTTGACAACTTCTAACAAACTTATGCACATCATAAAAAATGAAGGTCAATAGTAACCAACTCTCAAAATTTTGTGGGCAATAGTTCTAGCAGCATAATGACAACCACAAAATCCTGAGTGAAACTCAAAAATCAACTTCTTGGACTCAATTTCATCAATACATCTAAGTATAGTACCCTCAGGACTTTCCGTCCAAGGCCATCCTTCATAAGGCAATACTTAGTTGCTTTTAATCTAAGAGCTCTTCTTCTATAAGCAACTAAATGGTTAGGACATGTAAGATTCAACAAGTAATAAATTATATCCTTGTACCACTCATGTTCTTCTAATCTTTGCAGCTCAAGTGAAGATGAATCGTTACGACAAATAAAACCAAGAGCTTTCTTATTTCCTTCAGTCAACATTTCAGCTAATCATTGACCTTTGACCAGCTTGTTGGATCTAATCTCCCAGTCATATTCTTGCATCTTAGTAACCCACCTAGCCCGAGTCCCTAAGCAATCGATCTGAGTTAATATATATTTAATAGATGAATGCGGACAAGAGCAATGATTTTAGAATAACCCACATAAGTCTTGACATGCTTAAAAGACTTGACCAAGGCATATTCTTGCTTTTCCATGGTAGTATAATTTAATTCAAAATTTTGAAGAGTTGTACTCATGAAAGCAATAGGTTGTTAGTGACCTTCCTTATTTTTCTGTAATAAGACACCAGCAATGGTATCTTTAGAAGTGAAAGAGAAAATCATGAAATCCTTTGAATAGTCAAGACTAACAAACACATGAGCTTTGGCAATAGCACCCTTGATTTCATAGAAAGCCTTTTTGCGGTCTTCTTTCCATAAAATGTTTACATCCTTCTTTAGAAGACTTTGAATTGGCTTGGATACTTCTGCATAGTTTGGAATAAACCTTATAAGAAAATTTGTTTTTCCAAGGAAAGACTGAAGGGACTTAAGATTATGGGGAAGAGGAATCTTTTGGGTTGCCTCAACTCTTTCAGGATCAATTTTGATCTCGTCTTAGGAAATGATGTGACCAAGTAATTTCCCTTCAGTTACTCCAAAAACAAAGTTAGTTGGATTCAAGGAAATACCAAACTCTCTACACTTGTCAAAAAATTGCCTAAGATGACCTATCTGATTGATACAATCCTTGGAGAAAACCATAATATCATCTTGATAAATTTCAATAATTTTTCCGATTAAATCCTTGAAGGCATAGTCCATGGCCCTTTGAAAAGTAGCCCCAGCATTGGTTAATCCAAACAGAATTCTGATATATTCAAACATAACCCATGGTGTGGTGAAAGTTGTCTTGTGTCGATCTTGTTTTTTAACCCATACTTGATTATACCCAGAAAAATCATCTAGTAGTGACATAATTCCTGAACTAGTTACTCCTTGCAACATGGTCTCCATGTTTGGCAAAGGGTAAATCCTTCTTACATGCTAGATTAAGGTTCCTAAAGTCAACAAATTGTCTAATCGTTCCATTCTTCTTTCTAACAATCAACAGGTTAAGACACCATGTCGAATTCCTAGTTTGACAATAATGTCGGTTGCAAACATCTTTGAAAGCTCTTTCTGGACTAAGGGATCTAACTTAGGACTTATTTGCCTAAAATTTTGACATAAAGGCTTAGCATTTTCATCTTTCAAAAGAATAGTGTGCTCCATGGCATCTTTCCTATAACCATTTAATTCATCATAAGAAAAAGATAAAACATCCTAATATTCATGAAGTAAATTGGTTAACTTCTTCCTTTCTGTTGAAATTTCTAAGTCTAACCTATTAGAAATTCTTCCTACACTATTTGGTTTATTTCATCTACCTGTTTAATTTCTTAACAAGTTATTTAATCATATAAACACTGCAAATTAACACAAATGCAGTCTTAACCATCTATAAATCATCAGCTAAAAGAATAGACAAACACACAAGGGACATCGTTATTTTCGGACAATCGTCCCTAGAAAAACCCAACTTGGGAAAATCGGTGCAACAATTCTGAGAGTTTTATTACTAAGCAACTTTATTGAGTACAATTGGGTGCCAAGTTGACTCACCTGAAAAAGAAATCAATCTGGCATTAATACCTCTCTTCGGAAGCAGATATTCGACAAGTCTGCTCCACGAAAATCTCTCCAACGTCTCTTTGAGGCTCTGTGTCGCCCCTCCTAGCCTCTGCGTCAGCCTGGAACCCTCTGCATCAGCCTTCTGATGCTCTGCGTAGGCTCTCTAGCCCTCTGCATCACTCACACATGCCCTGATAGCCTCTGCGCAATCTCTCTAGCCCTCTTTGTGGCTCCTGCTGGCTCTGTGTAGCCTTCTCTGCATTTGCCCTGGTCCTTCAGCACTATCTCTTCCTCTCTCTATGCACTCATCGCCCCTCGCTGCAACTCTGATCACTTGTTTGATTTTTCTCAGCAAACCCCGCTCCAGAAAATCGAACTGACTGATCAATCTTGGTGTCTCTCCAATTGACCCTCAAGCCTCCTCTTATACTTTTTTTGTTGAGTCTTCAACAACCGAGATTAAATCTCTAATCAACAACTAAGATTAGATTTGGCTTGATCCATGTCATTTAGAACCTTCTCACCCAGTTTTATCTTAATACCCATTAATATTTTTATTTTCCTAAGTTTAGACTTAGGAACCCATTAAAAATATTAATTATTTTAATCTCTCTCTAACAAGGTGGAAATTTCCCAAACCATTTCTGGGTCTTGGAGATCTCATGTGCTTTATCCTCTCCATCGATTTTCATGGCTAGAGCGCATCCAATGCTACCCCAAATCAATACTTTCTTCATCATTAGTACCCTTACCAATTTTAACAATTTTGGGATCACTAGAGGTACCAATGTTTACTTCAATGAATTCACCAGGATCCATTTTATTTTCCTCTTTCATCCTTGTGGCATCATGTCAGTCAAAGTGCTTCTCTAAAGCAACAACATTCCTAGGAGTAGGACTTATAATATCTTCCTGATCATCAGATCCATCCTCCTTCGAATTTATCCAAAAACTTTCAAATTCATCCAAATTATCAAGAAAACGAATCTCTTGCTTCGTAACATTAAAAACTTGCCAATGCTCTAAATTATCTGAAACAAAAGGTTTAAAAATAATTTCCATTTTTATTTTATCCTTTATTAACTCATCAGATAATTGTAAAGTAGAAGCTACTACAACAAGTTCATCTATCAGACCATTCTGCTCTCTTGGGATAGCTTCAAGGTTAAGGGCATCAAAGTATTCCATAGTATCCGATATGGTGTTTCGATAATTCTTCAACCTTTGATTTTTACATGTAAATTTATTTTTAATTTGCATGATAACTAAGTCAAAATCTCCCTTGATACTAAGCAGCTTAACTCTTAAAGCCTTTTCCAACCTATAGGCAAATTTGAAAACATGACCAAGGGGATATTTTAATACTATTCCAGCACTTTTACCATGCCTAGATGATGCATGGTCAAAATACATGTACCATAAATTATCTTTCAAATTACCCATTTTCTCATCAACCTTGACCTCTGGGGGAATTATAGAATTAGACAAGATAGCATAATTCCCTAGGCTTGATTGTTCCTTTATTATTTTATTATGGGTACTCTTAGGATCTTCAACATGGAATCTCCTTTCAGACTCTCTATTGAGTCTAACAAATCCATCACCTCTAGGAGAAGGGATCATAGCATACGACCATTTCATCTCAATGCTTCTTCCTAGATCAGAGGCCCATTTTCTGGATAATAGCATACCCCAAGCATCAGTCACATCAACAACAACAATGTCCATAACAATCATAATGTCAGGGTAGACAAATAGGTGCACTTGCAAGTCCTTAATCAACCCATGCACTTCAATCTTCTTAGAATCCATGGCACATATGCTATAATAAGGCCTAGAAATTCTTAATTTAAGTTGTTCCATAACTCTCTTGGTCATTACACAAGTTGAAGCACTGAAGTCTAACATGCAGTTATACAATCTATATACATTCACAAGCAAAATAATAAAGAAAGGTTGATGTTCTTTATTATCCGAGTCCATACTTTGCAAATATATAGGGGCATCCTGATAGACAGCCTTAGGAGCCTCTTTCTGTGTAACATTGATATGATGGCCTCCAATGGCACTAAACAACTTCACCTTTTGGGAGGGAATCTTCATTATTTTGGTGATAGGAACCAAAAATTTTGAATTATTCAACCATCCTCCAAAATCAATATTTAATCCAGAGCTTGACCCAGGGTTGAAACTTCAAAAATTAATTTGATTATCATTTTGATCCTTATTTTTCCTTTTATAGGTCAACCATTTATCTTTAGCGATTTCCAGAACTTGCTCCGGTGAATGCTTTTCACCAAATAATTTAACTAACACATCCTTCTCATGGCCAAAGTTATTGATAATGTAGGAAGATGTTAAAGGTCTAACTTCTTGACTATGCTCTTTAACTTCTACCCAATTTTCCTATGACAAATGATATTCTTTACCAACAACATTGACTTGATTATTTGTCCCAAACATTCCATTATCAACGATTCTCCTAATAGTGGGACAAGTGCCTTCTTCATGAAAAGCATCACATGCCCTGCAATAAGGTCGGGCCTCATTCACTTGATTTGCAGATTCAAGTGGATTGGGAGGTCTTTGCTCGCTAGATTGGCCTTTTCTCTACCAAGTATTATTGCTTCGATTATTATTGTTATTCCTAGGTTGGAAATTTTGTGCTTGAGCTCTTTCCATTTGGATCAACCTAGACTGCAAAGTACTTATTTCCTTAGCATAGTTAGAGATTAATTTCACTTGGTTAAGCTCCATGCTTTCAAGTTTTTGCATTAATCTTTGCGTAGGGTCATCATCAGATTCTTTAACTTCTTTACCCTTAGGATCTTTTAATTTAGTTGCAGCCCTATTAAAGCCAGAAATTTCAGACTTCCCTAATGTTTGTTTAGCCTTTTCCAGCTCTTCTGCTAAAGCTTAGAAAACTTTATAATCACCAATTTTAGCTCGTCTTAACTCATATGAGGTATCAAGATTAAAAGCATCGATGTAAAGATCTAGAAGAAATTTATCAGGAGGCATATAATCTTGAGATATTTCCTTAATAATAACATTAAATCTCCTATTAAACTCTTCAACCATCTCATTCTCTTTCTTTTTTATGATACTGATAGCCTTAACCAAATGTCTTTCTTCTTTTCTATCTCCAAATTTATCTTTGAAGGCATTCACGATTGATTGAAAAGAATTGAACATGTTATGGGGCTTCTCTGTAAACCATTCCAAAGCATCTTTCTCTAAGGTAAAAACAAAAAGTCTCATTTTTACATCCTCTTGATTGTTACCTCTAGACCACTTACCCCACCAACCAAAAAAAGTGCTTAGATGAGCTTTGACACTAACTGCATTATTGCCTTGAAAAGAAGGCAACTTATCATTACCATTTTGAGGGAAATCATGGGGATAACCCTGAATGTTAGCAAAGTTACATGGGGAAAGATATTCATGATATCTTGCTAGAGATGGTCAAGGAAGAGCGAATGAATATCAGAGAGAGCTTCCTGTCCGAGATTATCAATAAGTGTACGAGAAGAGGGCTTGTGTAATCGAACTCTGATAACCTTTTCAGAATCCAAAGTAAGATTAACCAAGCTACTTGGATTTCTCCTAGTACACACTCCTAGAGAAACTGGAATAAGTGGAGTCGCCACCCGGACAAAATTCTAACTTAGACACTTGAGATGCAAGATGAGAAGATGAAAATGAATGAAATGAATGTTGTAAAGCCAAAGTCCAAGAAATTGGTCCCCAATAACGGTGCCAAAAAATGTTGTGCCACTTGACCGGCTAATGAATGGCGCAAAAGATTAGATGATTAGAAAAATGTCATGAGGACCAAGGACAGAAAAACTTTATCCCCAGCAACAATGCCAAAAAAAGTTGTCACACAGAATGTCTAGGCACCGCGACAATGGCTCAGATCAGGGGTTGTCACCTTGATCCCCAATATCTTCGTTTAAGTTGTCTCCCAACAACAGACTAAGGAGGGTAGACCCTATGGAAATGGATGGAAGAAGGACTAATTGGGAACCAACCAATCTGGGAGACACAGTTAAGCGACTAAATACTCATTTTAGATTAAGCAAGATTTTAAAGGATTAACTTAGATTTAAATGATTGATACTAGTGCCTTATGGAGTCAACTATCTTGCTGAGTAAATTTACGACAAGTATTGGATGGATAACTACTACTTGGATGAATAACTAACCTATATGACATGAAGTTCCTAAACTAGTGTGAAATGCGGGATATTGGTCAATTTTAATTAAATGCCTATCTAAGTTTTAACCCTCTGATCCTTTCTATATTGAATCTAATTCTGTAGTAAGTGGCAGAGAGAAGATAAAGTGAAGCACACTAAGGTGTGATTAATGATACATTTCATGAACATCTAATATACCCAGTGCCTAGGGCACTGTAGAAACTGTGTCCCTGATGACTACAAGGTCACTGTTTTAAGTACTAAGAGAAAAAAATTTCTCAAACAAAGATGGATGGGTACATATCTTTCTATCAACCAAGCTTCTGCTTGGAAGAAAATTTTAATTATACAAGACTAACTTAATATGTAAGTGCACGAGATAATTAGAAGATGTTTTAGTGAAAAGAAAAGCACTTAGATTACAAATTATTTTGATTTAAACGCTAAGTACTTTAATGAAAAATCTCAATTAAACAGATGCTCAAAATACTCAATTTAGGAAACGAAAGATATACAATTTTCCACAAGTCCACGATAGAGTATTCGATAAAAATGTTGATCACAATTACTTGAAAATTTCCAAACTAATTATGCAAGAAATATCCAATAATTCAAGTAAATAAACCCGCACTTAGAGTTAATTAAACAATGAACGATCTTAATAGATATCAAGCACTAAAATATTTAAAATCCAATGCCAATGATAATGAAACTTTAGCTAAAGCATGCAAAAGGCTTAAGCACTTAAATTTCAAAAATTAATTACCAAGAAAAACCATGAAATTTAAATGCTAATCGAATAAGCACTTCAAATAATTATGGAGTTAAATGATTTTCTAAATAACTCAAATCCAGAAAATATTTCCTCTCCTATAGTCAGACTCGGATAAATATTAAAAATTATATTTGCCTTGACTATAGAATTTTTTTATTTTTATTTTTTCCCCACAAATGTTTTTGAAGATTATAGGCCTCGAAACCCTTATCACATAAACTCAAAAGAATTTAGATTAAAAAATTTATGTCACACTTAAAAAATCTTTTAAATTTAAATGTTATAATGTTTTGTGAAAATTAAAATCTTTTTTAAAAGGGCCAAAATAAATCTTTTTAATGTGAAAAATCAAAAAATAAAACTTTTGAGTTTGAAAAAGCCAAAGGTGAGTTTTTATTTAAAAAAACAAGATTTAATTCTTTCAATGGGCCAAAGGCCACACAAAAAAATATCTAAATGTGAAGGTGGTAAGGTGTCGACTTATGTCAGCGAGAGAGAGAAGGAAAAGCACTAAGGTCGAGAGAGAGAGCAGACATACATAGGAGGAATGGATGTCGGTTTGAGGGAGAAGCGGCAGACGAGCATCAAAGGTAATAGCGAGGTATGCAGGGAAGAGGAGTGATAGTTTAGGTTGTCGAGAGGAATAGCAGGTTCGACAGGGAACGCAGAGGAACAAGGGGTAACGAAGGAGATGAGGGAGAAAGGGATGTGTAGGGAAGAATGCAGGAGAGAACAAGGAAGATGGGGCCACAGGTAAAGGAACCGACACAAAGGAGAAGGGGACTCGAACGAAGGAAGATGCAATGAGAAGAGAGGAGAAAGGGATGTCGCATGAGTGAGGGAGTAAAGGGAATGCGTGAAGAGGGTGCAAATAGAAGAGTGCAGGCGAGAAGAGAGGAGAAAGGGATGTCGCAGGAGTGAGGGAATAAAGGGAATGCATGAAGAGGGTGCAAATAGAAGAGTGCACGCGGAAGAGAGGGAGAATCAAGGAAGCGAGGGTATAGAGTGAGGAAATGGCAGGAATGAGAGACAACGAGTTGGGAATAAGCAAAGAAGAGGGGAAAACGCAGAGGAAATGAGGGCTTCGAAATGCAGAAAATGCAGAAAAATGGAGCTGCAAGGAAGAAAACACAAAGAGAGCTTAGGATCCAACAATTTTTTTTTAAATAAATTTTTTTCCCAGAATTTTTTGTTTCAAACTGACATATTTCTACTTTGATTTGTTCCCATAAATTACAATGAAAACCTAAAATCTGAACCTTTAAACAAATGATTTAGCCGTTTGATCCCTGAACACAGAAGTTTGAGGCTAGATCTTGCCCTCTAGGGCCTAGATCTATCTCAAAATCCTAAATTTTGTTTGACAAGTTTCAAATCTGAACCTACAAAAAACAAAAATAAAAACCCAAGACCCAATACATATACAAAATTCTGAAATTAAACTGAAATCCCAAGTTAGAAAACAAAAAAATTAAAAAAATAAAGTTTTCATATCTATACACTTACATGACAGATCTATTAGATCTGAGAAGTATGATTCCAACTCCACTCCTAGATCTATAAATTTGAGACTCTTTCTAGTCAGATCTAACAATTTAGCACAATATTTTGAAGATAAATAATTTTTTAAGTTTTAGGCACTAACCTAGGACACCCCTGCACGATATAATTTGTTAGATAATCAAGGAATTTTATTTCGGAAGGCTCTCCAGATCTTAAGTTTCGGGAGTCGATTGGTTCAATAGAGAACTTCCCCAAACACGCAAAATTTTTTGAATCAGATGATTTCTACACACTTATAAAACGAGTCGTTAAACCAATAAAGGTATAAAATAACTATTAAATCTTTAAAGATTAGATATACCTGCTAATCAATTAAAAATCTTAATGTTATCTTAAAACCCAACAACCTAAGCAAGATACCTGTAAAATAGTTTAATCTATAAGAGCTATTAACCAACAACTTATAAATAAAAACAACAAAACATTAAATTCAAGTTACCATAAAATACCAGAGGAACACTGCCATCAAGTAAAACCCCAAAGACTTTGTGTTGTATTATTCTAGAAAATTTTACAAGAGTTTCAAGAGCTAGTACACGATTCAATGATTGGATCCTTTCAAATAACAAATGACAAATGACTTCTAATTTATAGATTAATTCTCTAACAACTAGTTGGCTTGATCTCCGTCAAAGTAATCTTGACTGTTGAAAACTATTTAATTATCTTTTAATATCCTCCATCAAAATTGTTTTATTTCTTGAGGAAATTCAAATTTTTCATTTAATTGAATTTTAATCAACTCAAAAAAAAAATAGTTGATTTCCTCAAAAAACTGACTTTGACTTAACTACCAAAGCCCAAGGGTCTAAAATCTCTTGAAAATTTCAATATTCCATTGGCCAAAGACCTCCAAAAATTAATTCTTCTAGAACCCACGAATTTTTTAATTTGGGGAATTAATTTTTCCTTAGACTTAAAATTAATTAAATTTTTGGCTTATAATTTTAATTTATTTTTGTCAGAAAATTTAATTAATTGACTCATGAGGGGATTAATAATTTTTTCAACATTCAAATAATTTAGCCATGGTGTCTAAATATGATCACGATATTACAATTCAATACATGAAGAGGGAACACCCGTTTGCTATAGACCCTCAATCATTTACCCAATTTTGTGACTCAAATATGATATAGTAGACCAAATAATTTGTAATAAAGCAATTTAGCAAATTAGTTTAAATTACTCTCAAATTACTTTACAAAAGACTCGACTAGAACACTATGACTTACCTAAAATCTTGATGACAAAATCTACCCTAACTTTGGAGTGAGGTTGGAGGGAAAAATTATGTCGATCATCCATATTTAGAAACACACATGAATTGGTGAGACAAAAAACCCCCTAGGATAGAAATCGTCACAAAAAATGTAGGATTACTAGGTTGTTACATACATAGATGGTCTTACGAAGATCATTCACATTATAAACTTGCAAAATGGGTTGACAACTTTTACAAAAAGATCACTGAAGATGATGATGAAATCTAGATAATCTTCACAGCCTGAACATGATGGAATCTGGTTGCGAAAATGTTTAGTTCTATAGAGTAGTTGATGTGAAGTGGTCAACGCACACTTTTGTGCATTATTTCATCCTTTTAAAGTTAGTACAATTGTTAGTGCATTTATGAAAACAATTCAAAAGCTACATGGAAACCCAAACATTATTGTAAATCACCAAGATCCCATTTTCACTAGAAATTTTTGGACGGAATTATTTTCTTGTCTTGGTACTCAATTAGCTCATAGCTCATCTTATTATCCTCAATCTGACGTACAAACTGAGATAGTCAACAAATGTTTGGAAGGATATATCTGTTGCTTTGTATCTGATAAAAAAACACAATTGGTCAAGTGGTTACCTTTGGCTGAATGGTGGTATAGCACTTCTTTCCATACTACAGCAAAAATGACCCCATTTATGGCACTTTATGGATATCATCCACCATCCACCACAACATCTTTAAGAGAAAATTCTAAGGTTCAAACAATGGAAGAAAATGTCAAACATCAACAACAAGTTCTCCAACTCTTAAAGGATAACCTCACTCTGGTGCAGAATCGAATGAAACAAAAAGCATATTAGCGTCGTAGTGAAAGAAGTTTTGATGTAGGCCACTCGATATTTTTACGGCTACAACCATACAAACAAATGTCCCTCAAGCAAGCTAAAAAGGATAATAAATTATCACCCAAATACTATGGCCCTTACAAGGTGTTGCAAAAGATTGGTACTACGACATACAAATTGGAGTTGTCTACATCTTCTCGAGTACACCTAGGTTTCCATGTTTCATGCTTAAAAAAGGTTATCAGTGACAAGCTCCCATTTCAAACAATATTGCCAAAACTTATTTAGGGGGGGGAGGAATCCTATTGGATCCTAAAGCAATCACGGAAACAAAAACCCGAAAACTATGTAATCGATCGATTTTAGAATATCTCATTAAGTAGAAGAAATTACCCGCTGAAGATTCCACATGGGAGGACGAGAATATATACAGAAGCATCCAAAACTTCTCAAGCGTTGAGGACAACACTTTTTTTTAAGGATAGGGGCATGTTAGATCACTATAATACTAGTGTATCCTCCTTACTGTTATTTTTATGCCCATGTAGCCCCCTTATTGTTATTGTTGTGCCCCATAGAAGCCCATTATTGTTATTGTTATACCCTTACATTATTATTTTTATGTAGCCTTTGATTATATTATGACCATTTAGACTCCTATATATACCAAGGAGGTCTTGTCATTTGTATCATCCAATAATTGTTCATTTATATGATGTAAATGAGGTTTCCCCCTCGAAGAGGCTAATTTTCAAGTCATTGATCTATATTTTCTTTTGTTTTCTAATCTGGTTGCATAACAAATATAATTATATTCAATTACATCAATATAATGATGTTTTTTTAAGCTTCAGGGGTGTAATCTATGTGTGCTCATTTCTTTGATGTGACTGTTATTTCTTGAAGATTCATTCAGATTTGTTGGATTACCATCTAACAATCCTCCATCATATATTCCTTGGCATCGGTTGTTGTATCTAGTGTTGTAGGATCTAACCCCCCTAGATCAGGAGGCGGATTTGTGTCATGGACAGATCTGCCATCGATCCTCTAATGGAACTGCGGTTTGGAAAATCAAAACCACATTTCTGCCAAATTTTCGTGGTTCTTGGAAAAATGGCACTGTGATGGTTCTGTCAGCTTGATTTGCGGTTCTAGCACAGATCGTATATGGTTCCCCCATAGATTGTGACCGGATCCAAGAGAAATGCAAATAGTTCCATGGAGTTGTTATTTTTTTTGGACTTGACTTGGGTTTAAGTGAGTTAAGAGTGAGTTAGGTAAAAGATAGAATGAGGTTAAAAGGCATTTCCCCACTCTTTTCCTCATTCTTTTGAAGAGAAGAGATCTTGGAGAAGAGAGGAGAAGAGAGGAGAAACCTGAATTTTGAGATCAAATTTGTGAGAGGGTTGAGGAGAACTTAGAGGAGTAAAGAAGGGTTGTCATCTACATGAGTTTAACAGGTAAGTGCAAACCCCAAACTCCCTCATTCTTTTTTCATTCTTGTTTGTATTTTTTCTCTTCTCTCTGCTACTCTTTCCTATTATTTCTTCTTACTCATTTTATTGCAGGTTGTCCATCTATAATTATATTCCAAAATGGTGTTCTTTTGGCTTATATGTATCATTCCACTTTTGGTTTTCAAGACGGTGGTGGGGAGCAGGCATAGAAGGGAAGAAGATGATCCAAGTGGATATTGGTGACCACTGTGAAAATTATGTTGCAGTGATTGATTTATCTCTCCTACTGATTTATAATCATAATTTATCTACCAATGCTTCAATAAATATCAAAATAAATTCAACTGCAGACTTCACAAATTATAAACTGAGAAAAGAAAGAGAAACACCAGCACATGAACAATCACATTGACACACTTGTTTTTGGACAAAAGTCCCCGAAAAACCCAATGCGAGAAACCGGTGTAGCAGATCCGAGGGTTTATATTATTTGCAGTAAATTTTTGAATACAAATTGTATGTCCCGGAGAGATGGCAATCCAGTCATAGAAGATAACTGATAGAAAGATAGTGACAATTTTCTCCCGCTGAGTCTGGAAATTTTGCACTAGTCCTAGCTCCTGGATGACCCACTGTGCAGTGTCTGCATCAGCCTACGCAGTCATTGCGTGGCTTATGCTTTGAGACTCCCTATGACTGCGTCACCCTTGTTGTTGTTGTTGTGTCTGTTGCTGAGAAATCGAGATTTCATCTGTCAATCACCCACAATGATTCCTGAAACTGATCTCTTCTATTCCCCCAATAGCTCTACGGCAATCTCCTTCATCTGTTACGTTGTCCCTCCTTGGCAATGTGTTGCCTCTCTGATCCTTCACTATCTTCTCTAAAGTATATTCATTGGAATAGGAAATCACTTCCTTCCAGTACTGCCTCTCATCCTCACTACTTGATCACCGATTCGAATTCCTTAGCCAACCCTGCCCTAGGAATATTGAAATCACTGATCAACTCTCTCTGTGTTTTGGAATGAACCCCAAGCTCCCTTCTTATACTTTTCTCGTTGAGACTTCAATGGCCGAGATTAAGTCTCTAATCAATGGCTAAGATTAGAACTTAACTTGATTCGCTTTCTAGATCATTCTCACTCATATTTTGATTAATACCTATTAATACTTTAATTTTCCCAAGTTTAGACTTAGGAACTCCATTAAAAATATTAATTATTTTAATAAAATATAATCCGGGTGGAATTTCACCAAACGGTTGATGGGTTCTTTAAAACTCATGTGTTTTAGCCTCTCCACCAATTTTCATGGCTAGAGAACATCCGATGCTACCAAAAACTAACACTCCCTCTTAGCGAGGAGTATGCTCTAGCAACATTGTCCTTCTGCATACTGCTCTGTCTCTGAAGCATCTCCTTTCCGCACTATTGATGCCACCAACACTGCGCTGTTGTTGGTAACTGTACTGTTGCCCATGACACTGCCATTGCCACTACTTCATCTGTACTATAGCTCCCTCTCAAATGTTGCATCACGTTATTGAAAGGGATTTTCCAACATACCCATCTGTTCTTAGAATTGAACAAACTTTGTTCTTCTTAGAGCCTTGGTGAGTACATCTGCTACCTGATTTCCTATGCGAGTATACTCCAACTGTACGGCCCCACGCTGAACACAGTCCCTGATAAAGTGACACCGAATATCAATGTGCTTGGAGCAATCATGAAACATTGGATTTTCAGATAGCTTGATACAACTCTGATTATCACAGAAGATTTTTGTCGCTTCCATCCTCCTCCTGAATAGATTTACAAGCTGTTTCCTGAGCCATATATCTTCACATGTAGCTATGCTAGTTTCCATATAATCAGCTTCAGCTAAGCTCAGTGCTACATACTTCTGCTTCTTACTGCACTAGGAGGTCATCCCAGATCCAACACTGAAGCAATACCTAGAGGTACTTTTCTTGTCTACTGAACTTCCTGCCTAATCTACATTAGTGAATCCACTTAATTCGATATCATCACCCTTGGCGTATCTTAATCCAAAATTGATTGTTCCCCACACATACTTGAGAATGTGCTTTGCTATTGCCCAGTGCGCCCATTTAGGTTCCACCATGAACTGACTAAGGGTGTTGACAGCATAACATATGTCTAGCCTGGTGTTGACCAGATACATAAACGACCCAATGAGATGTATGTATAAGGTGGGGTCCACTTCCTTGTCTTCGGATGCATCTATTTTCTTCCAATTGGTAATCATAGGTGTAGCCATAAGTTGACAATCCTAGATTCTAAATTTTTTTAGAATTTCTGTCGCATATCTACCTTGGCCAAGAAAGATCTCACCATCCTGTTGCTAAACTTCCAATCCCAGAAATAGTGCATTAGCCCCAAATCCTTCATGTCGAATTATGTTTCCAGGCTCTTCTTGCAATCCTCTATGATTTTGGATGATCCCATAAAAAATAGATCATCCACATATAATACCAGAATTAACGTCTCATCTTCTACTAACAGATAATAAAGATTGGGATCAGCATCGCTCTTGATGAATCCCATTTGTTGTAAGTAGCTGTCAATTCGACCATACCAAGCTTTGGGTGCTTGTTTCGGCCCATACAAGGCTTTCTTCAATCTACAGACATGAGTTCTCTTTTCATGTGTTTCGAAACCTTCAGGCTGTTCGATATATACCTCTTCTTCTATCACCCAATTCAAGAACGTTGTCTTGACATCCATTTGGTGAATCGCCCATCCCATCTATGTTGCAAGCTAAGTTACACGAAACGTTGAAACGTTTCGGAGTTTCCAAAATGGATACGTTTAGAAACGTCACCTCCCAAAAATGGAAACGTCGGCCGAAACATTAGCCGAAATGTCATGTGTGTGTGTATATATATATAATATATATATATATATATATATATATGAATAGCACATTATCTTGCAAGAAAAAGGGGAATAAGATCCATAGCTGACAATTTAAAAGGAAAAGCAAGTCTATATTAACTCTAATAGATGATTACATGATGGTCGAGTTTCGGCCAAGTTTCAATGTTTCGAGTACGAGTACGGCCCGAAACGTCGCGTTCTTTGAAGCTTCATGTAACATAGGCTGCAAGGGATATAATGGATCTGATAGAGGTATACCGAGCTACTGGGGCAAAGGTCTCTTCGTAGTCCATTCCTTCCTTTTGCACATATTCTTTCGGGACGAACCTAGCCTTATACTTGTCTACGTTGCTATCTACAGCGTATTTGATCTTGTAGATCCAACTTGAAACCACAACTGATCTGTTCTCCGGTCTTGGTACAATTTCCCAAACATCATTTGTCATAATGGAACTATACTCTTCTACCATGGCATCCACCCACACCTGGTGCTATATGGCTTCACGAAAACTAGAGGGTTCTTTGACTTGAGATACCAGTGCTTGGCACCTATCAAGTTGTCTATGCTACCTTTTCTCAGCTCTAGGAGCTCAAACAAATTCTTCTATGTCCCTCAGAGTTTGTCGTACTTCTCGGCTAGTCCTTCCACTAGTGGTCGGAGGTTCTATCTGTTCTTATTCCAGATGTTGTACTTGCTATGACACTCCTGGATCCTCTTCTCTTGAGGAGATGCTAGTACTGGTTACAGTGCTTGAACCAGATACCTATCTTCTTATTAGATTTGTTCCATGTTGTTGGACAAGAGGAACATCCTCACCCTGTTCTTCAAAAGGCATCTCTCAATATTTCTTGAAAGCTCTATCTTCCATGAACTTTACATCCCACCTTACTACAATCTTCCTACTGCTTGGAATGTAGATTCGGTATGCCTTTGAAGTCTCGTTGTAACCCACAAGATATCCAACTTCAGCTGTCTGCTCTAACTTGCTTCGCTTCTCATCTGGAATATGACAATAAGCCTCACTTCCAAATATCCTAAGGTGACTCACTTCCGACTTCCTTTCTGTGAAAACACCCTCTAGTGTCTTCTTTCCTAGAGCCCTATGAGGGGTCCTGTTCTAAATGTATATAGGCGTGCCGCATGCTTCTTCCCATAAAAACTTGGGTAGATTCTGATCATATAACATCGCCTTTGCTGCTCCAACAATAGTTATGTCCTTCCTTTCCGCGACTCCACTCTGCTCTGAATTATAAGGTGATGTCCATTCTCTTCTAATCCCTTCTCTTGCGTAGAAACTTGTGAAGTTTTTATCCATGTATTCCCCACCATTATCTGAGCGCAATATTTTGATCTTAATTCCTATCAGGTTTTCCACTCGAGCCTTAAACTCTTTAAACCGATCAAAGACCTTGTTGTACCTCTGAGATAGTAGTAGGTCAGCTACAAATGCCAAAGCATTTAAAATATTTGTTTTGGGGTTTTTGGTTTTAACTTTGGAAGACCAATGAATGAAGACAAATTTAGAATTGAAATACTTAATCCTTTGGATAATATTAATATCTCAGCGAAGGGCTGTTATAAAGCTTTACACGGTGATATAGATCAAAATAGTGGTGAGAAGAAGACAATAAATAATATGTTATCACAGTTTCCAGATTGTAAAACAGAACAATCATAAGTATGAAAACCTTCTAAACTACGTTCCAAAGGTTCAAGGCAATATACTTAAGCTTACATAAGATGTTGATAATTTATTGATTAGAGGGGATTAGCTAAACAGTCAGTTTATTAATCCATTCTCTTAATAGATGATCACTTTAGGAGCTTATAGGAATAGATTGAGACACAATCATTCCTACCTAGATATCTCTATAAGTCATAAGCATATGAAGAAAACCATAACGATTGATAATTGGAAAAACTTACAAGATAACACAAACTGTGTAAAACCAAATTCAGAATCCTCTGCTTTGTATTAAGGTTCCAGAAAGACTGTGTACATCAAGTGTCTATAAAAGCTTTCTTCAAAGGTGCAACCAGGTTCAAAGTAGAATGAACAGTCAAGACTTTACAAGCAATGAATGACCCTTGAATTTTGAACCCATAACAACTCGAGAAGAGAGTTATTTATACAATAATGAAATTAAGGAAATATCCTAAAACTGATCAAAATTTATACTAGAAAAAGAAAGATCTTCATACAAGAAGATAGGGGCAACTATTGAACTGCTTCTTGCTGTCCCTTTTATTCAGGTTGTGCTGGCTTTGTTGTTTGATATTTTTCCCCTTTAAGCTTCTTGATTGTTTGTATCCTTTACACTGGTTAATTCCTTCATTTGATCTTTCATTTGATACTCTTTAAACTCTGTGAACATCCTTTGACCGTGCTGAGTAACCTTTACTATGTTCTTTTTTACCTTTACTGTGCATTTCAGGCTTTTTTACTGTGTTTTTCAATAGTAAATCCTTTTAGATTTGTCTTCAAACTGTATGCAGGCTTTTTCTTTGTAAGCCTGGAACAAGGGTTTTTACCTGCAAAACATAGAAATTGTTAAGAAATCATAGGTGATAGAGGAGGACATCAATGGATTTATTGAGCTTGAGAGGATATTGGAAGGAGTCCAGAGCGTATCGAATGGTAAAACAATGGCTTTATTGGTCGCAGAGGCTTATGGAGGGTTTATTGTGAAAACAGGGAAAACAAAGGGAAAATGGTGATTTTTTCGTTTAAACAGAAAAACATCTTTCTTTTTTGAAATATGACGCAAAGTCAATAGTGTTCATTTTGTTGTTATGCGGAAGGTGGTTCTGGTTTTCTTCGCACCGCTTATGAGGCGCGGGCGATTTTGGGAGAGGTCACTCGAAACAATCTGAGCCTGACATGTAGCAAGGGGAGGTCAGTGGAATACTGTTTTTTCGGTGGGTAATGCTCGGACAGAGAGCCAACCCGGAATCACTAAGGGTCATGGATTTGAATGCATTGGATCGGACGGTGGTGGAGTGAAAGAGCAGTGCGAAGGGGCCCGACGATTAAATATGGCTTTATTTATGGGTTAAAATTGAGATTAGCGGGGTTCTTTGTTTAAATCATAAAAACAAGTTAACAACGAAATCCTTCGCAAAACACAGTAATGCGGATTTGAAAAAATATGAATTTGGGCGGATAAATGATATCGGTTCCGAGATCATCGCATATTGCAATCGCGGTTTAGCGGAGGAAGGCCCATCGCAAAGGGATGCAATAGGGGCCGGACGCGACGCGGAAATAAATCATGGGTAATACTGCGATTGGGTCCGGGTACCCATCGCATATCGGAGATCACAATAGTGGAGGGTATATGCTTTAGCCGGGACTTGTGATGGGGGCGGATGTGAAATGAAAATGAATTATAATATATATTGCGTCGGGTCTGGGTCCATCGTGCATCGCATATCATAATGCGGGGAGAGTGGATGTACGTTGAAAGGCTTCTAATCTGCGATATGCGATGTTTTATTTAATACATAGTTTTATAATAAAACTAAAAGTTTCGGGATATTTTAATAAAGGGAGTTAATATATACGGGAAAGGGAACTTTTAGGGATTTAATATGTTAAGTTAGTGTTAATATGAAATATGAGAGGAAAGGGAAAATAGACTAAGTATAATGCTTTTTAATAAGTTATTTGATTTTTACATATATGCATCATTACTTAGGCTAAACAACTTTTGGTGGGTTTTTGGGTAAATGGGGATTTAACATGGAGTTTTCACCTTTCCTAGGGAAAAAGGATTTTAACCTTAGGAAAAGAGTTTTTTATGGAAAATGAATGAATATGAACTGTATGAAGATGGGAAGGGAAAATTAGTAAATATAGGGATGAATAGGGATGAGGGAAGTTAATTAATTGATCTTATAGACCTTCATTTTCTTTGTGTAATTGCCTCATGGACATAGAAACATATGGTAAAACATGATAAATGTACATTTTGTCCAATCAATCAACAAACTTCTGCAACCTTTTTTCTACTTACCCTTTGCTTATTCAATCATTTTTTCTTCATTTAATGGGTACATTTAAGTTAACAAACCCTTTTCCTTTATTTTTATTTTACAAAAGCAAACTATCTAATTCTAACCTTATAACATCCAAGGGCTCAGATTAAACTGATGAGCACCTCATTATTCTCTACCTAACTACTGATCTGCCAAGATTAAACAGTTTGGCTAGATCTTTATTCTCTAACTATAACATCA
This sequence comes from Pinus taeda, assembly GCA_000404065.3. Classification (NCBI taxonomy): domain Eukaryota; kingdom Viridiplantae; phylum Streptophyta; class Pinopsida; order Pinales; family Pinaceae; genus Pinus; species Pinus taeda. Next base: position 82,087 of record APFE031524940.1, read on the forward strand.
AATTTAAAGCATGAAGCAGTCAAGATTAAACTATTTGACTGTCATGGGTTGTGACATTTATAACAAGCTGCACACAACCATTATTTTGCAAAAACAATAGTAGTGGCATTTAGACTTGCTCACTTTCAGAGTTTATTTGTTTTCTTTTCTTTCTAACCTAACATTTTCTTTTTGTCTTGATTTTTTAGGACATCTAACCTAGCATTTTCTTTGATATGGACATCATCATCAAGATATTTTTTCAAAAACATTCTATTCAATATTGTTATGTCCATATCCTAACTTAACATTTTTTCAAAATATTTTTATGTATTTTTTGACTAATTTATTTTATATTATCAAAACCAAAAAATGCTACAACATTGGCTCTATCTGGGGAATACTTTCTCCTGTAGAATGCAGAGAACCTGCAGATCCATGTGCCTTCTCCTCGGACTATGGAGTCCTTGTTGTAGAAAAATCACTCTGACTTCTTGAAAGGTAAAAGAAAGCTGGAGTATTTACAATGAAAACTATTTCAACTTCTTAGTACTGAATGTAATGTTTGAGAAACCTTCCATTTACAGGATAAGTGGAATATATCCCCTCCAGATTTTATAGCACAAAAGTGTTGTTTTCCTTCACTTCAGCAATTGCTAAAGGTCCAAACCATAGATTGTCAAATTTGCCATGCTTTCATTTCTCCTCTCCTGGCATCCCATCTTAGAACTAAATCACCTTCTTTAAAGTCCCTTTCCCTAGCTCTTCCGTCAAACAAGGCCTTCATCTTATTTTGATATTTATTCAATTTGTATTGAACTTCATCTCTGTTTTCATTAAGTTCAACAATCTGATTTATTCTTCTTGAAAAATCATCAGGTTCGTCTGTTGAATCTTGCAGGAATTTTAAAACAGGAAATGCCAAATTGGTAGGGAAGATTGCATCTTTCCCATAGACTAACTGAAATGGAGATTTGCCAGTTGATCTCTTTGGAGTAATTCTGTTTGTCCATACTGCATAAATCAAATGTGAATCCCAGCTCTTCTTATGATCAACTAGAGTCTTTTTTATTACCTTTACCAGACTTTTGTTGGATGACTCTGCAAGGCCATTACCTTGAGGGTAGTATGGAGTTGAATGATGTAACATAATCTGATATTTCGGGAAAAAGTCAATCTTTTTAACACTAGAAAAAGTTGTTGCATTATCAGTGATAATTTGAGCTCGGCAACCAAATCTAGATAAGATATTCTCCTCAATAAACTTAATTACTATTGAATCAGTAGCATTTCTGACTGGAATTGCTTCCACCCATTTAGTAAAGTAGTCTGTTGCAGTGAGGATCCATCTATGCTGATTACTTGAAGTGGGGTGAATCTCTCCAACAAAATCTAATCCCCATTGAGAAAAAGGTGCTGAAACTATTGATGGAATGAGTGGAAGAGCTGCTAATTTTTATTTTCCAGCAAACATTTGACAAGGAACACAACCTCTGACTTTTGCCCCTACTTGTAAGAACAATGTGGGCCAATAAAATCCTCCCCTCGGAATTTTGTATGTTGTTGCTCTCCAAGCATAATGTCCCCCACAAAATCCTGTATGAAACTGATCAATGATTCCTTCAGTTTCTGATTCTGTTAAACATAATAACAAAATATTCAGTAGATCTTTCCAGTGTAAATTTGCATTTACAATGCAGTAATTGACTGATTTTAACTTAAGGGTTTTACACTGGGTTTTGGAGAATGATGTTGGACACTCAAAATGGATAAAAAAATTTACAATATCTTAATACCAGTTTGACAACAAAAATTTCTCATCAATATGTATAGGATTGATCTGCTCTGAAGGTAGAGGTTCTTGTGGAGTCTCCCCTTCTTTAGGATGAAGAGAAGGTTCTTGTGTATTCTTCCCTTGAGTATGAAGGGAAGGTTCTTGTGTACTCTTCCCTTGTATTTCTAAAATAGAATTGATTCCAAGTGCTTTGCAATTCGATTCAACTAGAAGCTTGGCTATTCCTTGACCTTTTACTAGCTTGGTAGTCTTGATAGTTAGACCAATCTCCAAAATTTGAGTGATCCATCTACCTCTTTTCCCATCAGTGTCTGGTTGGGTTAGGACAACTTTCACAGCACTATTAGGGACATAAACAATAATAGGTGAATGTAAGACATACATTCTGAATGATTTTAGGGCTTGAATGAGGGCATAGGCTTGCTTATCAATGATGTCATACTTAAGCTCAGCATCTCTCATAACCTTGCTGCAAAAGGCTATGGGTTGGTCATGGGAATCTTCATTTTTCTGTAATAGAATGGCAGCAAGAGTTGTTTCAGAGGCAAAAGAGAAAATACTGAATGGCTTAGTATAATCAAGGCTGGCTAAGGTGGGAGCTTCAGAGATAGCCCTTTTTATTTGTTCAAATGCATGCCTAGAAGAGGCAGTCCATTTGATTTTATGGTCCTTTTGGAGCATGTCAGTTATATCTTTTACATTCTCTGCATAATTTGGAATAAACCTCCTTAAAAAATTAATCTTGCCTAGAAAAGCTTGAATCTCCTTCTTGTTTCTAGGTAAGGTCTGTTTCAATGGTAGATATGCGTTTGGGGTCAATTACTACTCCCTCCTTTGAAATTATATGGCCCAACAGTTTTCCTTCTTTGACAGCAAACAAGGACTTCTTAGGGTTCAATGATATTCCGAATTTTCTACACCTGTCAAAAACCTTCATCAAGTGCTTTAGATGTTTCTGATCAAATTTAGAAAAAACAGTTATGTCATCAAGATAAATAACCACAAATTTATTTACCTGACCCATAAAAGCTATGTCCATAGCTCTCTGAAATGTTGCTCCAGCATTGGTTAAGCCAAATGGCATCCTAACGTACATGAATGTACCCCAGGGTGTAGTAACGATTGTCTTCTCTCTGTTTGTTGTACCAACATTCACCTGATTGTAACCTGAAAAACCATCAAGCATAGAAAGTATTTGTGCTCCTGAAACCATTTGAAGTAACTGATCCATTTTTGGCAAAGGATAATTATCTTTTAATCATGCCTTATTCAAATTTCTAAAATCCACACAAAGTCTTGTTTCTCCATTCTTCTTTCTAACAGGAACTAGATTTGCAACCCACTTAGAATATCTAAGAGGGAGGATGATTTGAGCATCTAGCATTTTCTTAATCTCCCTTTCTACAGTTGGTAGAAGGGCTAGATTTATCCTTCTAAGCTTTTGTTGATCAGGTTTTTCTTCTGGCTTCTATAGCGTTTGTTTGCATATCTTCAATAGTTCTTGAAGTTCTCTCTCTTAGCATAACAGCAAAGTCATCATCAAAAGCTTTAGAAAATCTAGACTCAGCCGCTGCTACAGGGGGCTTAAAATCAGCAAGCATTTTGCGATAGAGTTTATTGAATCTTTTGATAAAATCTGATATTGGCTCACCAAAGTTCCTTTTCAGCGCTTCAAATTCTGTGAGAAAGTAAAGAGGATCCTTTTTCACACCCCATCGATTTTTAAATATGGTTGTAAGCCCTTCCCAACTTTTAATGGAATCTGCCTATAACTACCTAAACGAAATCCTCACATTTCCTTCAAGTGACTGTACAAAAAAGCTCATATAAACATTTTCTTATTCAATATTCATGTTGTCTGCAAAGTCTAGGAAAGCTTGAAGATGGTCCTCAGCTGAGGGAACAGTTTCTCCATTGTACTTGGGAAGGTATTTTAAGTATCCAGCTGGGAATGCATCAAGGTTATTAGGTAAGACTAAGGCAACATATCTAGCCCATACAATAGGTTGGAAAGCCATGACAGTAGGTGGTGTATGAAGTGCTTGAGGTGTATGAGGTTGTCCAAGTGGAGTATGAGGTGTTTGTGTGGATGTAGAGGATGAAGAAGAAGTAGAGGAAGAAGATGGTGATTTAGGAGTTGATGAACTAGTTGGAGGTGAAGGAGGAGGAGATCTCCTGAAAGACTTCAAAGGAGTCTTAAGAACTAACTTTGGGACCTGTAAAGGAATACCTTCTTTTCTTTCAAAGAGAGGATTTGAATATATAGAGAAGGTCTCCTCAGGTTGTTCAGAAGAAGAAGCTTCAAGTCGGTCAAAAATGGAAGGAAAATGATAGGTGGTAGGGGATATGAAATCTGTGGGTTTATATTCTGGTAGATTAACACCCAAATCAGATTCATTTTTAAGTGATCCTGGTGGTAGTTTGGGTATTGAATGAGATTCTAATGAATGAATAAGGTATGCTGACTTAAAATCAACTCCTCTGTTTAGAAGTTTAGCAACCCTAGGTGATAAAGGGGATTAATCAGGATCATAGGGGATATTACTGTAGGGGTCAAATTATTCTAATTCTTCAGACTGTAGGACTGAAGAGGAAGAAGAAGATGGTTGGTGTCCCCTTTTAGAACTGGCTTTTCTCATAAGCCTTTCAAGATCTGATAGAGGACTAACTATGTCAGCTTCTGAACGAGATCTGGTATGTTTAAAAGGTGCCAGCCTGGGAGTGTGGAGTCGCCTAGGTGAATGATTTTGACCTTTCTAAACCTTTAATCGCCTTAAAGGAAAAGAATCAATGAATATCGTTGTACCAAGGGAAACTTAAAAGAAATTCGAATCCCTGGCGGCGGCACCAATTTGATGTTGTACCTCTGAGATAGTAGTAAGGCAGCTACAAATGCCAAAGCATCTAAAATAATTGTTTTGGGGTTTTGGGGTTTTTGGTTTTAATTTTGGAAGACCAATGAATGAAGACAGATTTAGAATTGAAATACTTAATCCTTTGGATAATATTAGTATCTCAGCAAAGGGCTGCTATAAAGCTTTACATAGTGATATAGATCAAAATAGTGGTGAGAAGAAGACATAAAATAATATGATTATCACAGTTTCCAGACTGTAAAACAAAACAATCATAAGTATGAAAACCTTCTAAACTATGTTCCGAAGGTTCAAGGCAATATATTTAAGCTTACGTAAGATGTTGATGATTTATTGATTAGAGGGGATTAGCTAAACAGGCAGTTCATTAATCCATTTTCTTAATAGATGATCACTTCAAGAGCTTATAGGAATAGATTGAGACACAATTATTCCTACCTAGATATCTCTATAAGTCATAAGCATATGAAGAAAATCATAATGATTGATAACTGGAAAAACTTATAGGATAACACAAACTGTGTAAAACCAAATTCAAAATCCTCTACTTTGTATTAAGGTTCCAAAAAGACTTTGTACATCAAGTGTCTACAAAAGCTTCCTTCAAAGGTGCAACCAGGTTCAAAGTAGAATGAACAGTCAAGACTTTACAAGCAATGAATAATGAACCTTGAACTTCGAACCCATAACAACTCGAGAAGAGAGTTATTTATACAATAATGAAACTAAGGAAATATTCTAAAATTGATTAAGATTTATTCTAGGAAAGGGAAGATCTTCATACAAGAAGATAGGGGCAGCTGTTGAACTGCTTCTTACTGTCCCTTTTATTCAGGTTGTGTTGACTTTGCTGTTTGATATTTCGCCCCTTTAAGTTGCTTGATTGTTTGTATCCTTTACACTGGTTAATTCCTTCATTTGATCTTTCATCTGATACTCTTTAAACTCTGTGAATATCCTTTGACCCTGCTGAGTAACCTTTACTGTGTTCTTTTTAGCCTTTACTGTGTATTTCAGGTTTTTTTACTGTGTTTTTGAACAGTAAATCCTTTTAGATTTGTCTTCAAACTGTATGTAGGGTTTTTCTTTGTAAGCCTGGAACAAGGGTTTTTACCTCCAAAACACAGAAATTGTTAAGAAACCATAGGTGACAGAGGAGGACATAAATGGCTTTATTGAGCTTGAGAGGATATTGGAAGGAGTCCAGAGCGTATCGGAAAGTAAAACAATGGATTTATTGGTCGCAGAGGCTTATGGAGGGTTTACTATGAAAATAGACGAAATAAAGAAAAATGGTGATTTTTTCGTTTAAACAGAAAACAACTTTCTTTTTTAAATATGGCGCAAAGTGAACAATGTTCATTTTGTCGTTATGCAGAAGGTGGTTCTGGCTTTCTTCGCACTGCTTATGAGGCACAGGCGGTTTTGGGAGAGGTCACCTAAAACAATCTGAGCCTGACACATAGCAAGGGGAGGTTGATGGAATAGCACTTTTCGGGCAGGTAATGCTCGGACAGAGAGCCAACTCGAAATCACCGAGGCTCGTGGATTTGAATGCATTGGATCAGACGGTGGTGGAGTGAAAGAGCAGCGTGAAGGGGCCCAACGATTAAATATGGCTTTATTTATGGGTTAAAACTGAGATTAGTTGGATTCTTTGTTTAAATCATAAAAACAATTTAACAAAGAAATCCTTCGCAAAACACGGTAATGCAGATTTGAAAAAATATGAATTCAGGCAGATAAATGATATCGGGTCTAGGTTCATCACATATCACGATCGCGGTTTAGCGGAGGAAGGCCCATCACAAAGGAATGCAATAGGGGCCGGACGCGATGCAGAAATAAATCATGGGTAACACTGTAATCGGGTCCGAGTACCCATCGCATATCGAAGATCGCAATAGTAGAGGGTATATGCTTTAGTCGTGACTTGCAATGGGGGTGGATGCGAAATGGCAATGAATTATAATATATATTGCATCGGGTCAGGGTCCATCGCGCATCGCATATCGCAATGCGGAGAGAGTGGATGCACGTTGAAAGGCTTGTGATCCGCAATATGCGATGTTTTATTTAATACATAGTTTTATAATAAAACTAAAGGTTTCGGGATATTTTAATAAAGGGAGTTAATATATACGGGAAAGGGAACTTTTAGGGATTTAATATGTTAAGTTACTGTTAATATGAAATATGAGCGGAAAGGGAAAATAGACTATGTATCATGCTTTTTAATAAGTTATTTGTTTTTTACATATATGTATCAATATTTAGGCTAAACAACTTTTTGTGGGTTTTTGGGTAAATGGGGATTTAACATGGGGTTTTCACTTTTCCTAGGCAAAAAGGATTTTAACCTTAGGAAAAGGGGTTTTTATGGAAAATAATGAATATGAACTGTATGAAGGTGGGAAGGGAAATTAGTAAATATAAGGATGAATAGGGATTAGGGAAGTTAATTAATTGATCTTATAGACCTTCATTTGCTTTGTGTAATTGCCTCATGGACATAGAAACATATGGTAAAACATGATAAATGTACATTTTGTCCAATCAATCAACAAACTTTTGCAACTTGTCCTCTACTTACCCTTTGCTTATCCTATCATTTTTTCTTCATTTACTGGGTGCATTTAAGCTAGCAAACCATTTTCCTTTCTTTTTATTTTACAAAAGCAAACTATCTAATTCTAACCTTATAACATCCAAGGGCTCAGATTAAACTGATGAGTACCTCATTATTCTCTACCTAACTATTGATTTGCCAAGATTAAACAGTTTGGCTAGATCTTTATTCTCTAACTATAACATCAAATTTAAAGCATGAAGCAGTCAAGATTAAACTATTTAACTGTCATGGGTTGTGACATTTATAACAAGCTGCACACAACCATTATTTTGCAAAAACAATAGTAGTGGCATTTAGACTTGCTCACTTTCAGAGTTTATTCGTTTTTTTTCTTTCTAACCTAGCATTTTCATTTTGTCTTGATTTTTTTGGACATCTAACCTAACATTTTCTTTGATATGGACATCATCATCAAGATATTTTTTCAAAAACATTCTATTCAATATTGTTATGTCCATATCCTAACTTAACATTTTTTCAAAATATTTTTATGTACTTTTTGACTAATTTATTCTATCTTATCAAAACCAAAAAATGCTACAACAGACCTCATCCTTGGTTTTTAAGAAATAAATCGAAGTTTTCGCAAAATATCATCTATGAAGGTGACAAAATATTCAACAACACTGATAGCCCTTGTAGACATTGGACCGCAGATATCTAAGTGTATTAAACCCAATACACTTTGAGCTCTACTGTTGCTTCTGGAATAAGCTGCTTTGGCGTACTTGCCGTGTACACAGCCTTTGCATGTATCACCATGCTTGGTATGGTAGTGAGGACTGAAACCCACGTAACAAGTTTCCTTGAGCATCCTTAATGCCCCATGATGTAAGTGTCCCATCCTGTTAAAATTGGAAACCAGGGCAAAACTTCATGTGGGTCATCTTATTCATGGATGATAATATTTTTATTAAATTCCTCTCGTCGAGAGGTGTAGGATTGATATAAAGATCATCCGATTACGATAAGTATTCATGGAGATATGAATTTATTTTGATTATGGAATTATTATCAAGTCGACCTACAACTCATGTAGGCTCAGAAGTCCAACAGTCACATCTATTCACTCACCAACGTTGTGTATAAATATAAGAGGACTTTTCCTCATTTGGACTCACTCATCTCATCACATCTCTCTCTACTGCGCAGAAATGAGTCTCTTCTCTACTCTGCAGAAAAGGGTCTCTCTCTCACGCATGTGAAGCCGGAATCTGCTGAAACTGAAGCTGCAACTGCAGAAGTAAAGATTGACCTGCATGACCTAGAAGATCTCCTCTTTAGAACTGCGATGTAGGTCCATCTGGATCTCCTCTGAAAGCTGCAACTTTTGGTGGTGGAATGAAGTCAATCCGACGAACGGTTTGCAAGATATCGATTGCCCTAGTTTGAAGCCAGAAACTGCTGAACTAAAGCTGCAACTACAGAAGTAAAGATTGACCTGCGTGGCCTAGAAGATCTCCTCATTTGAACTGTGTTGTAGGTTCATCTGAACCTCCTCTGAAAGCCGCAACTTTTGGTGGTGGAATGAAGTCAATCCAACGAATGGTTTGTGAGATATCATCTGCCCTAGTTTGATAATGAAGCCGCTAATGTTGATGCTACTGATCTAGGGTTTGCTACTACTGATAAGAATTAGATTTATTGTACTATTTCTCTCTGCTGAATTATTGAAGATAAAAGAAGATTTGATCAAAGGGTTTCCCCACACATTGTGGGGTTTGTCCCTGGCTAGCCGCCACATCTTGTGTCTCTTGTCTTGGCTTGTTTTCTGTTGATCGTTTAATGTTCTATCTGCACTTTACTTTATGTACATGTGATTACTAATCTGTGGAATATAATAAGGAAAAGAAGTAAACTGTTATAAGCACAGAACATACCATAACTTAACATAGTAATAGAGCTGAGGTGAAGATAAAGCCCGAGCAAGAGCAAGAGCAATCTCCAAAGAGAAGATTGGCAAAGCTATCCTAAAAGAACGATGGGGTCCTCAACACTCTTTCCTGCCGAAGACAAGCTCCATGAGAAAGCTAACTATCACGGATGGAAGATGTCTATTGATCTAACCCTGGAGGATAAGGAGTGTTGGGTCACGTGAGAGGCAATGTTGTTGAGCCTCCATCAAATGCACCTCCTGCTGCCAGGAACAAATGGAAAAACGGAGAAATTAAAGCGAAGAAGATCATTCGGGACTCTATCAACAAGTGCTTGGTGACCTACATCTCTGATCTAGACACCTCCAAGGAAATCTACGATAGACTGGTGAGTTTATTTAAAGTTAATGATGCAAATCAAGTTTTGTTTCTTAGAAATAAGCTGAGGGAAATCAAGAAGGGTAAAGATGAGAGTATGCAAGCATACTTAAGAATCATTGAGATCAAGAACGATCTCCTATGTATTGGGGAAACTATTACTGACAGAGAAATGGAACTCACAACTCTTGGAGGATTACCATCTGAATGGTATGTGTTCAAGACTACTCTACTGAACAATAATGTAAGTCCTGGTTTCGAGGAATTAATGGCTAGATGCATTCAAGAAGAAACAAGGGTAGAAGAGCAGGAAATGCCCTTGCCTAAAGGTCCTCCTGCTGCTTTTTCTTCTCATGCTAAGAAAAGAAATAATTTTGGGTCTAAATCGAAAAGAAAGGCTAGATCTAAGGGTGGAAGAAAAGGACGATGTTTCATTTGCAATAAAGCAGGTCACTATGCAAGGGAATGCCCTAATAGAAAGGACTTTCACCGTGACCATGATCAAAATACCTCTCATGGTAATCAAAGGGATGGAAAATTCAATAGCAAAGGTAAGAGGAGCGCTGGGAATCGAGGAAGAGGACAACCATTCAAGAAGGCTAGAAAGTCCAGGATGTATTAAATGCACCTGAACTCAAAAAGAACCTAGTGTCCATCTCGGCAATGGAAGACAAAGGCTACAAGGTAACCTTCAGCAATGGCAAGGTACGTATATGGAAAAATAATGTTAAAGATGCCTTTACTCTTGGGTTTAGTGTTGATTCATTATATCAGGTCAATGGAAGTCCGCTAGGTGTCATGTCTTATGACACATCTCTTCAGTCTCAACGTTGGCATTGGAGGTTTGCCCCCCTTCATTATAAAGCTATACTCGGTGTGAAACAAATGGTGACAGGGATGCCCGAATTCCGAGTAGAGAAAGAAGGTGTATGTCCAAGATGTGCCGAAGGAAAGCTCAAAAGGGAACCATTCCCCTCAAGCCAAAGCAAGAACTCCGATGTATTACAGTTGGTTCACTCAGGCATATCTGACGCTGGCATTAAGAGGGAGATTACTACACCACATACTCCTGAGCGGAATGGTGTGGCGGGAAGGAAGAACCGTACGATTGCGGAAGGTGTCCGAGCCATGCTACATGATCAAAGACTTCCGAAGTTTCTATGGGCTGAAATTACAAACACCGCCGTATATGCCCTCATCAAGGATTGGGTCCAAGACTCCTGAAGAAAAGTTCACCGTTAAGAAACTTGATGTTTCTCATTTTTAGAATTTTTGGAAGCCCTATATAATTTCATGTGCCGAAAGAGAAAAGAAATAAATTGAGTGCATCTGGAAAGAAGGGAATTTTTGTGGGCTATGGTGAAAATACTAAAGGCTATAGAATCTATGTAGCCGGTCAAAGGGAAGTCGTAATTAGTCATGATGTCGCCTTTGATGAAGATATGGCTCTCAACAATGTGAACAATCTTCCGACTTTGAGGAGCTCTCAAGAGGCTGACACCAGGGAACCGAAAGAAAAGGATGATGAATCAATGCCTAATGTAGAAAAACCTATGGATCCGATTGATCCTCCTCCACATGAGCCTTCCTCTTCTAGGAAGAGGCCTTCATGGCTTAGGGGGCTACTTGATGATGCTAAAGGACATGCTACACCCCGAGGAACCTTTCTTGAAAGTAAGAAACCTAATAGGTATCAGGGATCTCTGACCATCATGAGCATGATCATACAAAATGAGCCTTCATCATTCTCAGACGTCGTCAAGCATCAAGTATGGAAGGATGCTATGACTGAAGAATATGAGTCTATCTGGGAAGTAGTTCCCAGACCCCAAGACAAGATAGTTGTTACTTCCAAATGGCTTTACAAGATAAAGCATGCAGCAAATGGAAGTACGGAATAGTATAAGGCTCGTTTTGTTGCTAGTGGTTTCTCTCAGAAGGAAGGTATAGAGTATGATGTGATATTTGCACCTGTTGCCAGATATACAACCATCCGCTTGATCATAGCCCTTGCCACTTCACAAGGATGAAACCTACATCAAATGGATGTCAAGACCGCATTCTTGCATGGCTCGATCAAAGAAGAGGTCTACGTGGAGCAACCTAAAGGATTTGAGATTTATGATCGAAAATCTCATGTATGCAAGTTGAAGAAGGCTCTCTATGGGCTGAAGCAAGCACCCCGAGCATGGTATGAGAGGATCGACAACTACTTGATGAAGCTGGGATTCACTAGGAGTGAAATCGATCCTAACCTTTACTTTAAGGTTGAAGATGATAAACCTCTCATACTGGTGTTGTATGTGGATGACCTCTTTCTAACAAGTGCACACCCTCTCATTCAAAAATGTAAGAGGGAGTTGGCTTCTGAATTTGAAATGAAGGACCTAGGACTGATACACTATTTCCTAGGACTTGAAGTGTGGCAGAAGCCAAGGGAAATTTTCTTGTCTCAAGAAAAATATGTGGTGAAGATTCTGAAAAGATTTGATATGATGGACTGCAAGCCTGTGACTACCTCGAGGATCTTAACTTTTAGAAGTTATATGGAAGTGATGTCGGACCAGATTTGGGATATGCCTCTGAGTTTCAAAAACTCATTTGCGTTGATGTTCTTGATGAACCTCCATCCGAACATATGTTTTGCAGTTAGCATTGTGAGCTCATATTTAGTTGAGCCTCACTAGATTGGTGCCAAGAATCTTCTGAGATGTCTTCAGGACACAATCTCTCATGGATTGAGATACACTGCCGGAGATGTGAGACTACTTGGATATACTGATGCTGATTAGGTAGGCAGTGTGGTGGACCGTAAGAACACTTTCGGGTGCTATTTCACCTTGGGATCTGCTTCAATATCCTGGATAAGCAGGAAGCAGAATTCGGTGGCTTTGAGCACCGCCGAAGCAGAGTATATTGCTGCTAGCATGGCCTCCTATGAGACAGTCTAGTTGCCAAAACTCCTCAGTGAGTTGTTTGGATTTACATTGGAAACCACTATGATTCTCTGTATCAACCAGAGGTGGGATTCGATTATTGAGGAATCCCATATTCGTTGATTGTTCCAACAGATAGACATCATCTGGGATATGGCAAGTCGATGAGCAAGGAGGCTCCATCGCATTAAGATGATGTACAGGTCGATACACCTTATCAAAGCCCGGAGGAAAGATCTAATTTGTGATCTTCCCAAACGACTTAGAGTCATCAAGAAACCCTTGTACAAGGGTCCTGCATGTTGCATACATTGAGCTTTGGGAGCTCTGAGGGCTTGCGGTTCTTATTGGAGAAACATACGACCACAGGGTGACTCACCCTCCCCTAGTGGTGTGCACTGGAACAAGATGATTCGCTCTCTTGTGGGACAAGATGATTCGCTCTCTTGTGGAACATGATGATTTGCTCTCCTGTGTAGCAGGATGATTAGTTCTCCTGTGAGGCCTGGATTGATGTG
>APFE031524940.1:95940-134084 GCA_000404065.3 Pinus taeda
TGTTCTCCATGGCGATTGTAGCAGGATTGATGTGTTCTCCTATGAGGCCTAGATTGATGTGTTCTCCATGGCGGCCTGGATTGATGTGTTCTCCATGGAGATTGTAGCAGGATTGATGCGTTCTCCTGTGAGGACAAGATTGATTAGTTCTCTTGTCAAGGCATCCTACCCATGCAGTCTGGGACTCATGGGAAGTACCTCTCATCTGATCAATGAGTAGGGAAATGAAGTTAGGGACCATAGTGTACCGATGGACGCATCGTTGTATCTACCGTACTCCCTACGTTAGGATGACCTCCATTGATCTGGGATAAATGATACTGGTCTAGGACCGGTGGTAGGAGTTGTACCTTACTATGACATTGTCTTCGGGTCGGTTGACACTGGTCTGGGACGAGTGGTACATACTCCGAGACTAACTTCGTGTCAGTGCAGTACTGGTTTGGGACCAATGAGAGTGGTACATACTATGACGCTGACTTCGGGTCAGTTGAGACTGGTCTGGGACCAGTGGTACACTCTCTGAGACTGCGATATTGGTCTGGGACCAGTGGTAGGAGTTGTACCTTACTATGACACTGACTTTGGGTCGGTTGAGACTGGTCTGGGACCAGTGGTACATACTCCGAGACTAACTTCGTGTCAGTGCAGTACTAGTTTGGGACCAGTGAGAGTGGTACATACTATGAAGTTGACTTCGGGTCAGTTGAGACTGGTCTAGGACCAGTGGTACACTGTCTGAGACTGCGATACTGGTCTAGGACCAATGGTAGGAGTGGTACTTACTATGAAGCTGACTTCGGGTCGGTTGAGACTGGTCTGGGACCAGTAGTACGCACTCTGAGACTCACTTTGAGTAAGTAGAAGATGATACTGATCTGGGACCAATGGAGTTGTACTCACTATGACGCTGACTTCAGGTTGGTTGACACTGGTCTGGGACCAGTGGTACATACTCTGAGACTGACTTTTGAGTCAGTATGATACATCCTCGATCAATTCTTCTTCTTCATAATTCGAACAAAAGCAGAGCAGAACAGAACAATGCAAGAGCAGAGCAGAACAGAGCAGAACAATATAGATCAGTACAGGGCAGAGCAAGACAAAGCAGAATAGGCAGAATAGAGCAAAGCAGGGCAAGGGTCAGGCTGTACAGGGCAGTGCATTTGATGGATGAATAGTAATGACCAATAGACAGATTACAGATGAAGTTCTCCCTAGTTGAGAGGGAGTGTTAAAATTGGAAACTGGGGAAAAACTTCATGTGGGTCATCTTATTCATGGTTGATAATATTTTTATTAAATTCCTCTCGTCGAGAAGTGTAGGATTGATATAAAGATCATGTAATTCCGATAAGTATTCATGGAGATATGAATTTATTTTGATTATGGAATTATTATCAAGCCGACCTACAACTCATGTAGGCTCAGAAGCCCAACAATCGCATCTATTCACCCACCAACGTTGTGTATAAATATAAGAGGACTTTTCCTCATTTGGACTCACTCATCTCATCACATCTCTCTCTCTACTGCGCAGAAATGAGTCTCTTCTCTACTGCGCAAAAAAGGGTCTCTCTCTCACACATGTGAAGCCGGAATCCACTGAAACTGACGCTGCAACTACAGAAGTAAAGATTGACCTGCATGGCCTAGAAGATCTCCTCTTTAGAACCGTGTTGTAGGTCCATCTGGATCTCCTCTAAAAGCTACAACTTTTGGTGGTGGAATGAAATCAATCCAACGAACGGTTTGCAAGATATCGATTGCCCTAGTTTGAAGCCGGAAACTGCTGAAACTGACGCTGCAATTGCAGAAGTCAAGATTAACCTGCGTAGCCTAGAAGATCTCCTCATCTGAATTGCACTGTAGGTTCATCTGAACCTCCTCTGAAAGCCGCAACTTTTGGTGGTGGAATGAAGTCAATCCGACAAACGGTTTGTGAAATATCATTTGCCCTAGTTTGATAATGAAGCCGCTAAAGCTGATGCTGCTGATCTAGGGTTCGCTACTGCTTATATGAATCAGATTTATTGTACTATTTCTCTCTGCTGAATTATTGAAGATAAAAGAATATTTGATCAAAGGGTTTCCCCACACATTGTGGGGTTTGTCCCTAGCTAGCAGCCACATCTTGTGTCTCTTGTCTTGGCTTGTTTTCTGTCGATCGTTTAATGTTCTATCTGCACTTTATTTTATGTACATGTGATTGCTAATCTGTGGAATATAATAAGGAAAAGAAGTAAACTGTTATAAGCATAAAACATACCATAACTTAACACATTCTTCTATGCCACAGTTCATTCAAGTCTTTCTGTCCACTGACATTATTGCTTATCAGTTCCATAGGAGACTTGAGCTGCAACTTATATAACCTGTTGCTTCAAGTTCCAATCTGGGCCCTCTTTTTCCACTTAGGATGCTTGACATATACTCTATTACCAATGAAGTATACATCATATCCTTTATCTTGTACTTGAGATACTGAAATCAAATTTCGTCCCATACCTGGCACATGCAGTATGTTAGTGGTCCGAAGATTATCTCCTGCTATTGTCTAGAAGGTAATGGTTCCCTTTCCTAGTGGGGTGCATTTCATACTGTTACCCATTGTGATTTGGAAGTTCATCTATTCCTCCCGATAGCTCGAAAAATATTTTCATTCTCCATTCATATGAGTTGAAGCCCCACTATCAATGTACCAATCCTCGGCTGATGCAGAACTCGATATGCAAGCAAATTCCTCTTCTAGCCTGAAAGCTAATTCTAAAATATTATGATCCCTACTATTCTCCATGTTATTCTCTGCTAGTAATTTTTGCAAGGGATTGCGTGAATTTTTTGGAGATCGATTTGCTGCCAATGTGGCACCACCACCCTATATTGCAGAAATTACTGCCATCTTGCCTGATCTTGCTCCAATACCATGTGAAAATTATGTTGTAGTGATTTATTTATCTCTCATACTTATTTACAATCATAAGTTATCTACCAATGCTTCCGTAAATATCAAAATAAATTCAACTACAGACTCCACAAATTATAAACTGAGAAAAGCAAGAGAAACACAAGCACATGAACAATCACATTGACACACTTGTTTTTGGACAAAAATCCCCGAAAAACCCAATGTGAGAAAACCGGTGCAGCAGATCTAAGGGTTTCTATTATTGGCAGTAAATTTCTGAATACAAATTGGGTGCCCCAGAGAGATGGAAATCCACTCAGAGAAGATAATTGATAGAAAGATAGCAAGATTTTTCTCACATTGAATCTGGAGATTTTGCAATGACCGTAGCTCCTGGATGACCCACTGCATAGTATCTTCATGAGCCTATGCAGTCACTACGTGGCTTCTACGTGGAGACTCTCTCTAACTGGATCACCCTCGTTGTTGATGTCTATGTTGCTAAGAAATCGAGATTTCATCTGTCAATCACGCAGAGTGATTCCTGACACTGATCTCTGCTATTCCCCCAGCAGTTTTGCATCAATCTCCTTCAGTTGTTGCACTGTCCCTCCTTGGCACTACGTTGCCTCTCTGATCCTTCACTGTCTTCTCTGAAGTATATTCACTATAACAAGAAATCACTTCCTTCCAATACTGCCTCTAATCCTCACTGCTTAATCACTGGCTTGAATTCCTTAGCCAACCCTGCCTTAGGAATATTGAACTAACTGACCAACTCTGTGTGTGTGTGTTTTGGAATGAATCCCAAGCCTCCTTCTTATACTTTTCTCATTGAGACTTCAATGACCGAGATTAAGTCTCTAATGAATGGCTAAGATTAGAACTTGACTTGATCCACTTTCTAAATCATTCTCACCCATATTTTGATTAATACCCACTAATACTTTAATTTGTTTAGATTTAGGAACCCCATTAAAATTTTTAATTATTTTAATAAAATACAATCCAGGTGGAATTTCACCAAACGGTTTTTGGGTTCTTTAGAACTCATGTGACTTAGCCTCTCCACCAATCTTCATGGCTAGAGCACATCCGATGCTACCAAAAATTAACAAATACACGCCTATTCCACATGGACCTCTAGTTGGTTTAATCAATTTCCTTGATTATAGCATAATTTACTATTTTTAATAATGTTTCGGGTCTTGAACTTCCGGAGTTGTTTTGACCCGCTAAACGATGTTTTTTTGGAGGTCCACATCAGTGTCGTAGTCATACGCAGGGGCCTGCCGCAAATATTGTAGTTCTTAATCTGAAATATGAATTTACTATCATTAGAAAACCAAATTATTTTATAGTGGTTTTCAACACAACCATAAAAGTTTGCAAAAACTATTGAAAAGGGAATGCCTTTTGTGTTTAACATAGTCATCATTAACAAGAAATATGAGGAAAAAAACTAATGTAAAGACAATTCTCCTTGAAAGATTGTTCATGGACCTTATTACAAATTTAAAGTAGTTACACTTAAGTTTCCTGAAGCTAAAGCTCATGTCTAGTGGCCAATAATGGAATGTAACTCAACCCCTTTTCAAATTGTATGAGATTTTAATTGGCACGTAAGGGTTGTGCATAATACTAGCTTGAAACAACTACACATGTTAATATTGAATTTTGCATATATATATATATATATATATATATATATAGAACAATCAATTTTTTTTCGAGATATCTGGATCAATGGTCGTGGTTGCAATGACAGTTGTCGCAGGGAATCGGATCGGCCTCGCTTTGCTGGGTGGATCGTATTGCCTCCAAGGGTGTTGTAGATCTATGTCGGGCACGTTTTTTCTCAGTTTTGGTGTGATCTTGGATCTGAGGCCGATACCCTGCCCACAAATCACCATAGGAGAAACATTGCATAGATCGAAAGAAGGGTTGTTGGGTGTTGTAGAAGATTATCTCCTAGTCGTTATTACAGTAAAGGTATTGAGAATATTGGGCAGAGGGCCACTAGTCGAGGAAAAGGTATATTTCCGCAGTGGAATCTCCACAGAATACTCGTGGTTAAAGCTATGGGAGTGGGTTTTTTCAGCTCTGAGGGAACAGAGCCATCAAGATAGCGAACCCAACCCAGATCTACGATGCGTGCCGCACTGCCTGACAAATTTGCATGTCATCTCTATAGAGCGAGAAAAACTGGTGGATAGTTTCGTGCTCACACAGTCATCTGTCCCACACCTCGCGGATCTGTCCTCAGGCGCAGACCTGAACATCAAAGAGAATGTCTGTCAAAAGCTTATGGATCAAGAAGTTCATAAAAAATTTTCAATTTTTCATTAAAACTCCAGATGGTAAATCACCTCTCTTATGGGTCGGGGCTTTAGAAAGCGTCAAATCATTGAAGCAAAATATCCATCATATCATGGGTATTTCAATGCTCACAGAAAGCCTGATCTGCGAAGGCAAATCTATGCAAGATGATCTGAGAATCCAAGATTATAATATTAAGCCGCCATTGTAGAGCTCTAAAATTCCCTAAATTTAATGAATTTAACAGAGTTTAACAAATTCATATTGAGAATTATTGTGAAGCCCTAAATCTAAAATTTCATTGTAAAGGTTCTAAATTCAGAAACTTAGAATTTACTTCGAACATTGCATACAATGAAATTTAAGAACAGAACTTATCAATTCACTATAAATACCTATTTTCTTCTGAGTTTGATGTCGATCCTAGATTCTGGGTTGTCCTCACTCCAATTTCGCTCTGGTTACCAAATGACTGAAACCTCCTAGCCAAACTAGGTACAATCCTTGGTACCCAACTTCAAAATTCTTTGTAATAAAAGTACTCTAATCGTCGTGCCCAAAAGTTTCAAGAACAATTGCTCATATCTTCGATTCTCAATTCCAATCTCTCAGCTCAGCAACTTAGTCTTTAGTTCCCAATTTACTTCACTGTTCCACCTCCATTTTTCCCCAAAAAATAATTCCTCTTCTACACTCCCTCGCTTCTCCTTATATCTCCAAAACCTCACCGCTTCCCTTCCTTCCATCGTCTCCACCTTCGTCATCCATCTGTTTTCCTTGTACTTATCCTGTTACGTGGAACCTCCATGATCTTTAGAGGTGGTCACTTTTCATTATAGATAACATTGTTTGGTTAATTTGAATGGATTTGATTTTTTTCTTTTACTTTTAAGAAATAGGTTTTGTCGACTATTTTAGTCTTTATATTTTATTTAAGAACTTTATTCAATGTTTATGTCATATGCCTTTTCAATTATATTATTTAGTTGCTTTTCTTGATATGGTTTTATAACATGTATAATTCTTTTAGTTAATATATAAGAAAAATGTTATTTATTTTAATTTCACCTTTACCTTGTAAAGTTCTTTGTATTTATTAACATATATATTTTTGAATAGTTCCTTAATTGGTTTCATGTTATAGGGATGGTATATTTAGTGCCCCACTCTACATATTCATTATGTTCTAGTGGGTTAGGTACTTACTTAGTACTTCAATAATTAATTCATTACTCTATACTTAGACATTTTCCAATATCAGCTAATATGTATACTAGTGCGATATGTGTGATGATTGCATATGTAGCTATCATATGCATGCCTCGTATACATGCTAATATTGCTCTGCTACGTGAATCAAGATGGGTCATTACAGTGATCCACCATCATCTTAAATCTTTGACTGAGAGGAGGCTCCACTAGTCAGAGCAAATCAAAGGGAGAAGGGGGCGCATCTGGATCTAGTCTTCCCAAGGCAAAAAAACTGAATCAAGGACAAAGCAGTGGAGGACCCTCTTTTAAAGACATCTTAAACGGGAAATCAACTACCTCAACCAATCCAGCCGAGACACACAACATTCCCAGTCCCTATATCGTGGAGCAGCTAAATCAAGCCCTAGCATTGACTATAGATCTAGCATAAACAAATGATTTGTGTGCAACTTATGAGGCCCAAGACATTATCTGCAAATTCAACAGTTCTTGGCCAAAACCAATGGATCTATTCCACTAGATTTTTACAACTTGGACAACAAACTGCGAAATACACCTCTGCTCCAAAGGATTCTTCAAAGTAAAGTTTGCATCATCGGAAGAACGAGAATATATATTGTGTGAAGGCCTGTGGTTTTGGGGATCCACGGGTCTTTTTGTTATCCAATGGTTCCTAGATTTTGATGCCAATACGATGGTGGTATCAAGAATGCCAATGTGGGTTAGATTGCATAATCTACACCTACATTTCTGGCATCATAAAGTACTAGAAGGCATTGGGAACCTCTTAGGTCAATACATAAAAACTAATACACATAGTGGAGGAAAGAATCTTCACTTCTACCAGAATTTGTGTAGAGGTGGATCTCAGCAAAGGGCTGCTGGATCGCATCCTCTTGACATATAACTGTTGATTTTGGGTAGCATCAGATTTGCTCTAGCTCCGAAATTTTGTGGAGGGGCTAGAATACATAAGATCTCCAAGACCCAGAAGTTGTTGGAGAAATTCAGCCCAGATTGTGAGTTATTAAAATAATTAATATTTTTAATGGATTCCGATGTATAACTTGGGCAAATAAAAATACTAATGGGTATTAATAAAAACATGGGTGAGAAGCTTCTAAGAGGTGAGGATCAAGTCTGTTTTAATCTTAGTCGTTGATTAGGGACTTAATCTCAATCATTGATTCATCAACAGGAAAAGTATAAGAGGAGGCTTGAAGATCAATTAGAGATACAGCATATTGATCAGTCAGTTCAATTTTTTTGGAGTGCGGTTTGCAGAGAAAATCAAATAGGTGATCTAAGTTGCAGCAGAGGGGCAGGGATAGTTGGGGTTGGAGGATCTTCTCCGGGACCTCGAATACTCACTAGAGAGAGGCAAAGATACACCAGAGGAGGCAGCGCAAACCAAGGGAGGTTGATGCTGGGCCAGGACGGCCCATGCATTGCTTGACGCAACGCAGGGGAAGAACTACCCTCCTGCAAAAGTTCGAATTCAGCCGAGGACTAACAGGATAAGCCAAGAAGGCTAACATCAGAGCTCTAGGAGGCAGAGGAGGCAGCGCAGTGCTGATGCAGTATCTCAGAGTGCTCCACGCAGGTCCACGCAAGCCCACACAGCTACTACAAAGGGGTAGCGTAGTTGTAGCCGAGGATAGTCAGTCCATTTGTCGGATCGGAGGGATATTGCAGGGTGAAGTGAGGTAATCTCAGTTGGGTTTCTGCCAGTATATTTTATCTCTGTAACTGGATAGCTGAGGGAGCATCTAGAGTTGTATTCACAACTACTACTTAATAATAGAAAACCCTCAGAGTTGATACACCGGTTTTCCCGCAGTGGGTTTTTTCAGGGACATTTGTCCAATAATAACGGTGTCCCTTGTGTGTTTGTCTCGTATCTATTTTCAGTTTATGATCTGTATGTCAGTGTAGTTTGCAGTTGTTTTTTCATCATTCTTTATAAGTTAAATAACTTGTTGAATGTAATAACAAGTAGAAGATGATAAACCAATGATTGCGTAGGATGTGTAGATTCAAAAATTTTCACATGTTATCAGAGAATTGCAGATCATAGGACATTGAAGACATTAGCCGAAAGATCCAGTGAATTTTCTACAGAGAAGCAGTTGTTTGAGTGACAGCGTTGTTTCAAAGGCAGAGGAGCAGTCAAAGGAGTGACGCTGAGCCAGAGAAGTGATGCAAAGGCTCATGCAGTGCCTGCGTCAGCATTTCGAGCCTGTAAAGGGTAACGCAATACCCAAGAGGAGCTCACGCAGTCCTTTGACGCTGAGCCAGAGAAGTGATGCAAAGGCTCATGCAGTGCCTGCGTCAGCATTTCGAGCCTGTAAAGGGTAACGCAATACCCGAGAGGAGCTCACGCAGTGACTGCGTCAGCTCTTTGGGCCACCGCAAAGCCTGAGAGGCTCAAATCAGTCAGTTGTCGGGGCTGGAGGAGCAGTGTAGATTCGCTCTGAGAAGTTGGTGGGATGTTGTTGTTGTTGTTGCAGAACAATGTCTGTGGAGACGAAACCAAGGTAGAGGGAGTCACTGCCTTGACATATTTCTAGCCAAAGAAATCTAGATCCAGTTTGCTGAACAACAGTAAAGGAGGATTAGAGAGGAGTGATTCGACATTTAGCATGAGGATTTCTGTGAAAGAAATTAGGACCCAGAGGGAGTCTAGAGGAGCTTGTTCCTTAGAGGATTTCTAGCACCAAAGAAATCCAGATCCGAGTTTGGGGCAGTAGCGAAAGAGGGAGAAGAGAACCAGTTCCAAATTCATTTTGGCAGAGATGGAGGCCACATCTCCATTGGGGAGGTAGGGTGATCTATAGTTGTAGTTGGGAGGACTATACAAGGGCAGGATCCTTGAGGTGCCCAAACTCTTAGATCACATACAGCTACGGGAGCCCTTCATGACAATAGCAAAATGACGAGTGTCAGTTGGCGTGAGGTGTGATGGAGCAACAATGGCAGAGTTAGAGTGCCAAAGACTGAAGCAATGCAGAGGATGTTGTAGCAGTGTGAGAGGCACAAAGCAGTTTTCAGCAGCACAGTAGCAATAGAGGGTCAGCACAAATTAGTAGCAGAGGTAGCTTCAGCATCATGAGGCATCCATACTGACCAACATGTTAGTTTTTGGGTGAGTTTTTCAGTTGCTTACTTCTCAGCAACTGAGTTGCAGTGCAGCAGTTAGCAGTGGCAGTGTTATGGGCAACATGATGCAACATTTTGAGAGGGAGTTGTTGTTGATTTGGGGTAGCATTGGATGTGCTCTAACTACGAAATTTGGTGGAGAGGCTGGGGCACATGAGATCTCCAATACGCAAAAAGGGTTTGGGCAGATTCTAAACAGATCACGAGCTATTAAAATAATTAATACTTTTTATGGAATTGCTAAGTCTAAACTTGGGGAAAAATAAAATATTAATGTGTATTAATATGAATGTGTGTTAGAATGGTCCAAAAGACATGGATCAAGCCAGATCTAATCTTAGCCATTGATTAGAGACTTAATCTCGGTCATTGAGATGTCAACAGGAAAAGTATAAGAGGAGGCTTGAGGGTCACTTGGAGAATACACCAGAGTGGTCAGTCATTCTATTCTATAGAACAAGGTTTGCTAAGAGAGATAGAATCAGTGATCAGGAGAGCAGCTGAGGGGCATTGAGTATAGAAAAACAGAGAAGGCAGAGATTGTGCCGAGAGAGCAGCATAACAGCCAAGGAGAGTGACGCAGAGCCAACAAGGGCTCACGCAGGGCCACACAGAGGCAACCAAGTGCTACACAGAGCACTAGAGAGGCCAGCGTGTCTGACGCAGAGGCCCAGAAAGCTGACGCAAGGCCTCCTGGGGCTGACACAGGGCCAACGTGAGACAAAGAGGGGCTGATGCAGTCCAGATTGGGCAGACGTTGGGGTTGCAGAGCAATTTTGTGCTAAGGAGCTGCTGGAAGGATTTTCCGGGGTTTCAGCCAAGAGATTTCTCTCAAACTGTGAGGTATAGATGCTTAGGAAATTCTCTATTGGGTAGGCTAGTTTTGGCACCCAGATTGTACTCTGATATTGCTTAATAAGAAAAACCTCAGATAGTTGCACTGGTTTTCCCACATTGGTTTTTCTGGGGACATTGGTCCAAAAATAATGGTGTCATGTGGTGTGTTTGTTCTCGTTTCTTTTAGTTGTTGATCTGTAATATGTTGAGCATGCACTAGTGTTTATTTTCAGTATTTACTTTGTAAATAACTTGTTAAAGAAAATTAACAAGTAGGTAGGAATAAATCAGAAAAGGTGCATGAAGGGTCTCTAAACTAAGTAAACTTAGAAACTTCAACATGGTATCGGAGTGTGATTGCAAATCACAGGAGGACTAAAAGACATCAGCCGAGCGGAGCAATAGCAGCAAAAAACAGTTGTTCCGAGGACACAAAAGTTGTTTCTAGCAGCGCAGAAGCCAAGAAGTGTGACGTAGAGCCAGCTAGAGCCACGCAGAAGAAGCTGGGAGCTGTGCAGAGCCTCAGAGAGGCCAGCATTCTGACGCAAAAGGCCAGAGGGTTGTCGCAGGGCATCCCAGGGCTGATGCAGACCCATCTGGGGTGACGCAGAGCCAGCGTGAGGCAGAGAGGGGCTGACGCAATTCATAAAGAGGCAGTTGCTGGAGTCTAGAAGGCTGCAAAAATATTGTAAAGTCGAGTAGGTGAGGTACTGTAGTCAAAACAGTACCTGACAGAGCAGGGCCAGAGGAGTCGTTACATAGGGTTTCTAGCCGAGGAACCCGGATCAGTAGTGCAGTTGCACAAGACGATTAGAGTAGGGGAAATCTCAACAAGTGGCAGAAGGATTTCCAAGAGGGAAATCAGGACTCAAAGGGAGTCCAGAAGAGAACTTTCGGACGGGAAGGAGAAACTCATAGGAGTCGAATAGAGAACTTCCAAGAGGGAAGTAGAGGAGCGTCATGGCACTTCACGGGGTAAGAGACCAAGATAGACTGGACAGAGCATCGAACTTCGTAGTCTGGAAGGCCAGAATCTTATTAGTACTCGACAAGAATCATGTCAAGAACTTCGCCTTGAAGGTTATAGCTATCCCAGTCGACCCCAATGATAATGACAAGTACGAGGAGGCAATGGCGAGGGCCAAGTGCATTATTCTTGACGAGGTCAAGGATCATGTGATACCACATATAGCCAAGAAGGAAACGGCAGTTAAGATGTGGGAGGCTCTTAAGAACCTATACCAGCATACTTCTGCGCAGAGAAGAATGCTACTCGAGAATCAGATGAGGTCGTATTAGATGAAGAAGGGTCAAACGTTTGACTCCTTCCATGGAGGACTGAATGAGATCCGAGATCAGGTGACTGTTATAGGAGCAACACCGGATCAGGAGCTTATGGTGAGGACAGCCCTAAACGCTATTTCAAAATAGTGGGAAGTGTTTGTCCAGAGCATCCTGGGCAAAGGAACTCTCCTACCTTGGGACGAGATGTGGGCAGCTCTTCGCCAAGAAGAGATTAGACGAAAATCAAAGATAGGTAGCAACAGTAAAGGGATCAAGGTCAAGAGGAGGAGGAGGATGTGGCCCTAGCATCTGAGGGAAAGCAGGAGAAGCGGAAGAAGAAAGATCTCTCCAAGATCAAGTGCTTCCAGTGTGGGGAGATGGGTCATTATGCGACCCAGTGCCCAAGGAAGAAGAATAAGGGAGAGCCTTCCGAGACTAACGTAGTGCCAGCACATCAAAGAAGGAAATTCTAATAGATGATGATTGTGTCATGAGTGCTCATGCGCCACTTGAGAGGAAGTGGGGAGACATCGGGCTGTAGTCAAATGAACTACAGGCAATGAGGGGCAGGATCCTCGAGGTACCCAGCCTCTTGGATTAGACCTTGCTATGGGAGCCCCGACGAGGTATAGCAGGACTGGCTAAGTGGGTAGAGACGGATGCAGATGGAGTGACAGAGAGATCTACAATGCAAGAGTCCCAAGATAGCGCAGAGCTAGCAGGCTACAACAATGTGAAAGGCACATGAGTGTTGCACCAGTGCAGGAAGACATAGAGAGGTGTGCAATGGTGTGAGATGCAGGGAGTTTTTGTAGCAGCGCAGAGGTGAGAGAGGGAGCACTTGTCAGCGACAGAGGGAGCTTCAGCATCAGTGGGTGTCTCTAGCCCAACAGGGAGGTCAAATGGGAGATCAGTTACTTACTTCTCAGTAACTAAGTTGCAGTGCAACAGTGGGCAACACGATGCAACATGATGAGAGGAGGTGAAGTGCGGATGCAATGCTGGGAGAAAGGACTACTAGCAGCACAGATGCTGAGGGAGCTATTGTCCAGATGCAATAGTGGCAGTGGCAGAACCATGGGTAGTAGTATAGGATGCAGCAGTGCAGAGGATGTTGGGTATGAAGGCCTAGCATCAACATAGGTACCGATTCCGGATGATCAAAGTAATACTCAGTGAGGAGTATTGCCAGAGCACAGCCATCGCTAAGAGGGAGTGTTGATTTGGGGTAGCATCGGATGTGCTCTAGCCACGAAATTTGGTGGAGAGGTTGGGGCACATGAGATCTCCAATACCCAGAAAGGGTATGGGCAAATTCTAAACAGATCAGGAGATATTAAAATAATTAATACTTTTTATGGAGTCCCTAAGTCTAAACTTAGGGAAAAATAAAATATTAATGTGTATTAATATGAATTTGTTAGAATGGTCCAAAAGACATGGATCAAGTCAGATCTAATCTTAGCCGTTGATTGGAGACTTAATCTCGATCGTTGAGATGTCAACAAGAAAAGTATAAGAGGAGGCTTGAGGGTCACTTGGAGAATACACCACACTGATTAGTCATTTTATTCTCTAGAGCGGGGTTTGCTAAGAGAGATAGAATTAATGATCGGGAGAGTAGTTGAGGGGCATTGAGTACAGAGAAACAAAGAAGGCAAAGATTGTGCCAGGAAAGTAGCGCAGCATCCAAGGAGAGTGACGCAGAGCCAACAAGGGCTCATGCAGGACCACGGAGAGGCAGCCAGGTGTTGCACAGAGCACCAGAGAGGCCAGCGTGTCTGACGCATAGGCCAAGAAAGTTGATACAGGACCTCCTGGGGCTAACGCGGGCCAAGAAAGGCTGACGCAGGGCCAGCGTGAGACATAGAGGGGCTAACGCAGTCCAGACTGAGTAGACGCTAGGGTTGCAGAGCATTTTTGTGTTGAGGAGCTGCCAGAAGGATTTTCTGGGGTTTCAGCTAGGAGATTTCTCTCAAACTGTGAGGTATAGGTGCTAAGGAAATTCTCTGTTGGGTAGGCCAGTTTCAGCACCCAAATTGTACTCTGATATTGCTTACTAAAAAAACTCTCAAATAGCTGCACCGATTTTCCCGCATTGGGTTTTTCCAAGGACATTGGTCCAAAAATAATGGTGTCATGTGGTGTGTTTGTTCTTGTTTCTTTTAGTTGTTGATCTGTAATATGTTGCGTATGCACTAGTGTTCATTTTCAGTATTTACTTTGTAAATAACTTGTTAAAGAAAAATAACAAGTAGGAATAAATCAGAAAAAGTGCATGAAGGGTTTCTAAACTAAGCAAACTTAGAAACTTCAACAGTTGTAGTACAAAGGTAGCAGTGGTAGTGGCAGTGTCATGGGAAGCAGTACAGAATGCAACAGTGCAGTGGATGAAGGGTAGCAGACCAAGCATCAGTAGCAAAGAAGATTGATGTCGTGGATTAGTGTGATACTCCTACTGGGAGGTATTGCTAGAGCACATTCCTCTCTAAGAGGTAGTGTTAATTTTAGCTAGCATCAAATGTGGTCTAGCTCCGAAATTTTGTGGAGGGGCTAGAATACATAAGATCTAAGACCCATAAATTGTTTGGAGAAATTTTGCTTGGATTGTCAATTAATATTTTTAATGGGTTCCTAAGTCTAAACTTGGGAAAATAAAAATATTAATGGGTATTAATAAAAATATGGGTGAGAAGCTTCTATGAGGCGAGGATCAAGTCTGTTTCAATCTTAGCCATTGATTAGCGACTTAATCTCGATTGTTGATTCATCAACAAGAAAAAGTATAAGAGGAGGATTGAGGGTCAATCAGTTCGATTTTTCTGGGGCGTGGTTTGCTAAGAAAATCGAATAGGTGATCTGAGTTGCAACATAGGGGCAGCGATAGTTGAGGTTGGAGGATCTTCTCCGGACCCCGAATACTCAGCAGAGAGAGGCAGAGATACACCATAGGAGGCAACACAGACCAAGGGAGGCTGACGTTGGGCCAGAAGGGCCCATGCATGCTTGACACAGTGCCAACGCAGGGGAAGAGTTTCTCTCCTGCAGAAATCTGAATTCAGCCAGGGAGCAAAAGGTTCAGCCAAGAAGGTTGACGTTAGAGCTCCAGGAGGCAGAGGTGGTAGCGCAAAGCTAACGCAATATCTCAGAGTGCTCCACGCAAGCCCATGCAGCTACTGCGAAGGGGCAACACAATTGTAGCCAGGGATAGTCAGTCCAGCTGCCGGATCAGAGGGATTTTGCAGGGTGAAGTGAGGTAATCTCACTTAGGTTTCTGCCAGTATATTTTATCTCTGTAATTGGATAGCCGAGAGGGCAGCCAAAGTTGTATTCAGAACTACTGCTTAATAATAGAAAAACCTCAGAGCTGCTGCACTAGTTTTCCCACATTGGGTTTTTTCGGGGACGTTTGTCCAAAAATAACGGTGTCCCTTGTGTGTTTGTCACGTATCTATTTTCAGTTTATGATCTGTATGTCAGTGTAGTCTGCAGTAGTGTTTCTCATCACTGTTTATAAATTAAATAACTTGTTGAATGTAATAACAAGTAGGAGATGATAAACTAGTGATTGCAATAGGATTTCTTATGTGTAGATTCAGAAATTTTCACAACAAGAAGCAATGTTAGACTCAATTCCTAGACTTCGAGAACACGACTTTCAAATGCTGAATATGCCGACAGAGAGGACATCTACAAAATACATGTCTCGATGCCAAAAAAAACCATGCAAGAAGAAGAAACCAGGGAAGCAACCAAAGGGATGGCAATTTCCCCAGCATCTTCCTGAAGATGAAGAGGATGAAGAAGAAACAAATCCCCTTATCAACGAAGAAGTCCAAAATTCACAAGAAAGGGCAGAAAAAGAGGAAGCAAAACATGAAGCACCTGAAATACCAGTCACCACATCACAAATGGAAAGGTCAATCGATGTATTGGAGATGAGGGGTTACAAACAACACCATGTATCTGAAAGTTCGGACTCCAATAAAGAAACTCTAAGAATGGATCCAGATAACTAGTTAGCACTTGTATCAACCACTCCTTCACAAGGAGAATGGCGGAAAGTAGGAAAAAAGAAATGGAGAAGAGGGTAGTCTGACAATCTCCATAGTATTGTAGTTTATCTTTTTATTGGCTTTGTGAACATCAGTCTTGACTGACATGATGGAATGTTTTACAAGCTCCTGCAACATGTCATTTTGTCATCCTCAACCCCCATCCCGTGAAAAATTGGGGGTGCGCTCTAGCCATTCCAGGGACTCATCCCCCCTTTCCCACCATCCCCCCATCCCCAAAACCCATGCAACATGGTCCCTCATACTTAGACACCATGGTCAAAATATTAGAGGGTGAAAAAAATTAAATCCCCTCAAGTATCAATTAATTAATTTTTCTGGCAAAAATAATTAAATCCTAAGTCAAAAAATAATTAATTAGAGTCAAATTAAAATGTCTTGGGAAAATTAAATTCTCCAAGTGGAAAAATTCGTGGGTCTTAAGAGAATTAATTTTTGAAAGTCCTTCACCAAGGGAATATTGGATATTTCAAGAAAAAATGAACCCTTGGACCTTGGTGGTTAAGTCAAAGTCAATTTTTTGAGGAAATTAGATCAAAGTAATTAATTTTGAGCTATAAAAAAAAAAAAAAAATTGAATTAATTGAAAAATTCCAAAATTCCTCAAAAATAAAAATTCAACGGCTAAGATTAAAAGATGATCAATTATTTTTTAATGGCCAAGATTATTTTGACAAGGATCGAGCAAACTAGCCGTTATTTTCCACTTGGAGGATTTATCTATAAATTAGAGAGTCACTTGAGTCTCTAGCCATCTTATTTCTGGCTAAGAAATTGCTGCTGAATATTTTATGTAACACTATTGTCCCGGTGAGAACTTTTATTTCTATCATAATAAAGACTTTGGAGTGCAATTCTAGGTGTTCCATTTCATTACTCCAAGTTCACAAACTGTGGACAGGGATCAACTTTGCTTGGATCTTGAATATTTATGTGGTGGATTTAATCTTCGCTAAGGCTATAGTGTGCATTGGGTTTCTAAAGTATATTTTAGCCATTTACAAAGAAAATATCCATAAAAAAATTATTTCTCTAAAATTTATTTGTCAAAACCCTTGTATATTTATACATTTATAAATAGATTTGTAATTTAAACTTGTAAATTATTTTTGCTAATTGGGGTTTTGAGAATTTGTATATATTTCGGGTTTTGGGTGTTTGTAAATCTATTTGCACGGGTGAGATCTATTGAAGAAAGCTAGGATAGAGCTAGATCTCAGCTCTTGAAGGTAAGATCTAGTCTCTAGAATTTTTGCAAGGTTAGCTATTGCAAAAATTGCAGCAAAACTCGGATCTTGAAGAGAAAAAAATTTCTGAAGCAAGGGTTTCATTTTTCAGGCCACCCAGGCTCGGATCCGGCCTCTCCAAGGCTGACGTCCTCCTCTAGCCCCCTTGCATCAGCCCGAGGATCCCCTAGGTCATCTTTTGGAGGCTCCTTGAGGATTCCGTCAGCCTCTAAGGGCCTGCGTCAGCCTCTAAGGGTCAGCGTTGGCCCTTTTCATCCTTTGGGAGGTTGACCGTAGTCCTTCTGGGCCTCAGCCTCCCTTTTTCTCCCTCCTTTCCTAGGTCGTGGCCCTTGTGGGGCCCACGACAACCCTAAAAGGGTCTCATAACCTTAGTCACAGCCCTAAGAGGGCTTCCTCCTCCTCGCGTAAAGAGTTCTAGGGCATTTCTTGCCCCCTTTTCCCTTCTATTCCCTAGTTGTTGTCCTTTTCAACCTCTCTTTGGCCTCCTTTCGTCATCCTCTTTTGCCTTTGCCTTACCCTAGTTTGCCCTAAATCGATCTTTGATTTTTCTGGACTGAATACTTGGTTGTTTTGCAAGTTTTGGGCCTCAGAAAATACATTTTTCATGTGGCAACTTCATCCTAAAGTTTCAGCGAATTTGGACCAATGGATCTTCAAGGCCTTGGGCCTAGGGGTTTGGTCTCTAAACCCTAGTTTTTCACTATTTTATTACTGCTGTAAATTTTATCTTATAACAGTGATATAATGTAATATCTCGTTTCAGAGATATTCTCCAAAACCCCAGTAAACTCCAACCGAATACGTACAAATGATATAATAACCGGGAAACTCAAAATGATAAAAATAATAGTGGTGCAATATATAATAATATAAACGTGCAATATAAGCAGATACTCAAGAAATGCAGAGCGAAATGCTAAGCCATTTTATTATACTGAGCAATAGAATGAGTACAGGAGGTGATCAGGAAGATGGCACCTCAACTTGCACAAGGCAAGTGAAGAAATACACTCAAAATAGCAAAGGAATGGCCTCTCTCAGAACTGCGTGGAAGCTGCTGGAGAACTGTCGTGCTGCTGCTGCTACTGGAAATCAAATGAGGATTTGGGGCTGTTCCCCTCCTCGGAAAATGCTGAAACTCTGGAATCGGACTCTACTCAAGAAACCCAGGAAAACCCAGAAAGCTTTCCTAGAATAACCGACCCCCGAAAATCACCCCCTTGGGCTTCTGTGCAGTCCCTCAATGCTCTGTGATGCCACTGAATGAAACCCTCCAGAAATCTGCCTGAAACCTCTGCCAAAACTCTCCAATGTGCAAGGGCTGATCCCTTGCTCAATATCCCAACATAAATCCTACTGCAAACCCTCAATCCAAAACTCCTGCTAGAAATAACTACGTCATCCCTCTCAGTGTTGCGCAATCCTCCAAGGTGCTCAATCCTCCTGCCAAAATGCTGATGAAACTACTGCTGAAATGCTAAAGGAAATACCTTGCCCAAACAGGCACTCGAAGTCCCCCGGGGCTAAAGGTGAGATCTCCGAACTGAGACACTCAATGCACTAAACAGTGCTGCAGACTAGCTAAACAGCCAGCGTGCTCTAAGTCGAAGTGACTATATCGAATGCACATAACTGAATGCCAAAATGAGGAAGCTCCTCTCTCCTTTATAGCCTGTGCCTCTCTCAATACCAAGGCCTACTTTCTCCAGCATAATTCCCCTCTTGCCACGTGTTCCTTCCCTTCTGCACAGTCCCTCCAAGTGTCTGCATGGGCTCCATCTCTACATCCCCTTTTGGCCCCCTTGGCTTCCCTTTAAGTCACAACGTGGTGCTACTAGGAAGTGACTTATTCTAAGAGTGAGCCATGTCCCCTTTTCCTCACCTTTTTATTCATATATAACTATAGAAGGCAAAAATAAGCAAAGTCGAATATTCCAATTAGCATGGCTAATTAGGAATATTACAGTCTCCCCCGACAAAATGTTGCTTGTCCTCAAGCAGCTGAAGTGATGGATGCTGCTCCCAAGTGGCATCCTCATCTGGCAAATTCTTCCATCTCACCAAGAATTCCCGGACCGTCCTGCTCCGCAACTACCTCTCCTTGGTATCAATAATAGCCTCTGGCTGCAAAACCAAATACCTCTCATCATCCATGGGTTGTATCTCATCTGTCGTTGTCACTTGCTGCCCAAATGCCTTCTTCAGGCATGATACATGAAAAACGTAATGAATCTTGCTGCCTTGGGGCAGTGCCAACTCATATGCAACCTGTCCAATCCTATGTATCACCCTGTATGGCCCATAAAAGCGGGGCTTGAGCTTCTCAGCCCCCTTCTGCTTCAGTGACGACTGTCGGTATCGCTGTAATCATAGGTAGACCATGTCCCCTACCTCAAACTATCTCTCCACCCGACCCCTGTCAGCATATAGCTTCTGCTGGTTTTGCACTATAGCCATGTTATCCTTGAGATCTCGGAGGATATCTTGACTCTCGTGGATCCAAATCTTGGCTCTCAGAGCCTTGCTATTACCAAACATCATGTCAACAAAAGATAAAGGGTGATACCCATACAAAGCATAAAATGGTGACATACCAATGGACATGTGATGTGTAGTGTTGTAGCAGTACTCCCCTAGATGCAGGGACTTCAGCCATGCCCTCTGCTGCCCACTTACATAGTTACGCAAGTAGCCCTCCAACCACTTGTTAACTATCTCTATCTGTCCATCTGTCTGTGGGTGATAACTGGTACTCGGTGTCAACTCTGTCCCCACTAGCCGAAAAAGCTCCTGCCAAAACCCGCCCATGAAACGGATGTCCTTGTCACTGACGATGGTCTTAAGAAGACCATGTAGCTTAAAGACCTCTCTGAAGAATAGCTCAGCCACCTGTGCTGCTGTGTAGTGTGTGGATATGGCAAAGAAATGTGCGTACTTCGTCAATAGGTCAACGACAACAAAGAC
The DNA here is from genome assembly GCA_000404065.3 of Pinus taeda. Lineage (NCBI taxonomy): Eukaryota > Viridiplantae > Streptophyta > Pinopsida > Pinales > Pinaceae > Pinus > Pinus taeda. The sequence goes on from APFE031524940.1 coordinate 115,947, forward strand.
ACAATCCTTGCCTTGTACCATGGGCAACCCTGTGATGAAGTCCATCGAAATACTCTCCCATTTCCCCTCCGGAATGGGAAGAGGCTGCAACAAACTTGCGGGATGGCTCATCTCCCCCTTGTTCCTCTGACAAACGTCGCACTCCCGGATATGTTGGAGTACGTCCTCCTTGATGCCCTTCCATGAGAACCTCTCTGATGGCCCGGTAGGTTTTGGTAAACCCCTGATGGCCGGCCAATGGTGAATCATGTGATGCCTGGAATATCTTCTTCTTGAGCTGAGATCCCTCAGTCAAGAAGATTCGATCCCTGTAGTAGATGATCTCATCGATCACCCTGTACCTGTTCTCCGCCACCTGCCCATCCAAAACCTCACATGCAAACCTATCCTTGGAGTACTCTACCAAGAGTTGAGCCCTCCAGTCTGTGTCCAAGCTCATAAGAGACAACATGGTTGGTCTACATGAAAGAGCATCTACTACCACGTTGTTCTTACCCTTGACATACTCAATGTCAAAGTCATATGCTTGGATCTTGCTGATCCACTTCTGCTGCCTCTCCTGTAGCTGCTTCTGCTCCAAAAAAAATCTGAGGCTGTTGTGATCAATCCTCACCCTGAACCTGTTACCCACTAAATACTGCCGGAATTTGGCCAATGCATGCATGATGGCCAGCATCTCCTTGTCGTATATAGAATACAACCTCTCGTGCGGAAGGCGTTTCCAGCTCTCATAGGCTATAGGGTGACCTCCCTGCATCATATTGCACCAATCCCCTCTCCCGACGCGTCACACTCCAAAACAAATGGATGTGTGAAATCTGGCAATGCAAGCACTGGGCAGCTGCTCATAACCTCCTCGAGCCTGTCAAAGGCTCGCTGCGCTGTATCCAACCAACTGAAAGCCCCCTTCCTCGTCAAATCTGTCAGGGGTGCAGCAAGTTGTGAGAAACTCTTGACGAACTTCCGGTAGTAAGTACAAATGCCAATGAATCCCTGGAGTTCTGTCACGTTTCTCGGTTCTAGCCACTCTCTAATGGCCCTGATCTTCTCCTCGTGGACTCTCACTCCATCCACCCCTATGATGTGCCCCAAATACAACATCTCCGTCAGCCCAAACTCACACTTGGAGAGTTTGGCATAGAACTGCTGCTCTTGCAAGATACACAACATTGTTTCAAGGTGCTGGAGATGCTCCTCCCAAGTCCTGCTGTAAATGAGAATGTCATCAAGGAATACCAACACAAATTTCCTCAAGTGACTGTGGAAGATGTGATTCATGCAGGATTGAAATGTGGCGGGGGCGTTGGTTAGCCCAAAGGGCATCACCAAGAACTCGAAGTGCCCATAGTGACACCTAAATGCAGTCTTGGGAATGTCCTGGCCCCTCACGCGAATCTGATGATACCCAGATCTCAAATCCATCTTTGAGAAGAACTGTGCTCCTCTCAACTCATCCATCAACTCGTCGATCCTGGGTATGGGGTATCTGTTCTTCAGTGTCTTTTTGTTCAAGGCCCTGTAGTCAATGCACATTCTCAATGTGTCGTCCTTCTTCTTCACCAACACCACGGAAGAAGCGAAAGGACTCGTGCTCGGTCGGATGTGCCCAAGAGCCAGCAACTCCTGAATGGCTCGCTCAATCTCATCCCAATAGGCCTTGGGATGCCTATAGGGGATAGTGATCACTGCCTGTATACCCTGGTCAAGCTCAATGGTGTGCTCAAACCCTCGGTTCGATGGCTGTCCTGGCGGAATCTCCCCAAACACTATGGCATACCGGTCAAGGATGGACTGTATCTCTGGATGTACTGTCTGCCCTGTAGTCCCTTCCTCTTATGCACATAGCTCCACTGCCCACTCTACATCCCCCTTCCGAAAGACTGCCTCCATCCGATGAGCCGAAACAGTCTGAGGCAGATATGTGTGCTGCCCACAAATCTTCTCATGCCTTGCTGTCTTCTTATCATCCCACTCCATCTCTAGGGTCTTCCAATCTGTCGTGACCTTCCCTAGAGTGATAAGCCATTGAACACCCAGTATTATGTTGGTGTCCGGAATATCGACCACGAAAAAGCGGCCAGTCAAGGTGTAGGTGACCATCGTCACTAACAACTCTGGAACATAACGAGCACACATCATGGTCTGATCTCCTGGGACCAAGAATGAAAACCCATCAAAGCTCTCTGTCTATATACCTCTCCGCTCAACCATTTGTGCATCGATGAAGTTGTGGGTTGCCCCACTGTCAACCAAGACTGATACTCGTTGGCCACGTACTGTCCCCCGTACGCGTAGCGTCAGATACTTTGGAACTCCTCGCAATGTTGCAAGGGCCCCTCCGGTAGGTGCAAAAGATGCACCACCTGCTGTTGGCGGTGGAGGTGGCAAACGTTCCTGCACGACATGACTATCTCCTGCCTCCACATCATCCTCATCATCCTCTTCCCCACTGCTCTCGGAGAAGACCTAAATAAAATGTGCTTTGCCAGCAGCACATCTATGTCCTGGTGCCCACGACTCCTGACAGGTGAAGCACAACCGCTTCTTCTTCAGCTCCCTCCTGGCATCATCGTCGATCTGTGCTCGACCTAGAATCCCCTTTGGAGGTGGAATCCTCACATCCTTCCCCTTAGACTGGAAAGCCTATCTCTGGGGTTAAGGTGTCCGGGTCCTAGGTAAGACATCCTGTAAGTCCCAGGTCCTGCTAATAGCGTCCTGGAGTGTGGTTGGTCTAGTGGATCGGACTAAACCCTGAAGTGGCTCTGCTAACCCCTCAACATACATATAGATCCTCTGTGTCGTGGATAGATCTGGCACCATCACTGAGACCCTCAAGAAATTTGCAATGCAGGTCTCTAGGCTCCCTGTCTGTTTGAGCCTCGTCAGCTCAACAAAATGTTGCTCTGGATCCCTCCGATCAAATCACTCCATCAATGTCCTGGTGAACTCGGCATATGTCGTCACTGTGGAGTGTCCGAGTGTAACCATCCTATGAAACCACCAATCTTGGGCCTCACCATCCAAATGCAATGTTGCCACCTTGATGGCCTCTGTCTCCGACATCTAGTTAAGTTGGAAATAAATGTCCAGCTTCTCCACCCAAGACTTTGCCGAACTGTTTGATGAACCATCAAACATAAGCAAGTGGAATCTACTCGCTGCACGGTGGGTGTCACCATCATGGTAATGCTGGTACCCTCTATGATGGTCGTGGGGTCTACTATCCCACTGGAGCTAAACAAAGTCTCTGAATAAGGGGGGTTCCCTGAACTCCTGCCCATAGGCCTGGTACTCTGCAAAATAATCGCCCATATGTCCGGGCTCTCCCTCCTGTTGGGCTACAACCCCTGTGTCTGCTCCTAAGAAAGTGGGCATGATAGAGCATGTAGGGGCATGTGAGGCCACTGCCTGCGCAGTATCACGCTACTCTGGCAAATGGTGGGATGCGCTCGATCCCTCACCAGCCTGAAAAACCCGTGGGCTCTCACGCTGTCTAACCTCTACTGCCGTGAATCTCTGCCCCATCACCTCAATCTGCCTCGACAAATCCTGTACTGATTTGAGTAGCATATCCGCAAATCTCTTCCCGTCCTCATCTGCCATCGGATCCCCCTGCTCTGCGTCCACCCTAGGCTCCTCCTGTTCTGCATCCACCACCGAAACACAGCCTCCCTCTCCATAGGTATTCTCTAACCTATGCCCAGTGTCTCTGTATCTCCTACCTCCTTAACAAATGTAGGGTTTTCCCTCGGTGTCATAGATTGCTAGCTCCACAGGCTGAGCCAGATCTATGCTCTGATACCACTATAATATCCCCTTTCAGAGATATTCTCCAAAACCCCAGTAAACTCCAACTGAATACCAAATGATATAATAACCGGGAAACTCAAAATGATAAAAATAACAGTGGTGCAATATATAATAATATAAACGTGCAATATAAGCAGATATTCAAGAAATGCAAAGAGAAATGCTAAGCCATTTTATTATACTGAGCAATAGAATGAGTACAGGAGGTGATCAGGAAGATGGCACCTCAACTTGCACAAGGCAAGTGAAGAAATACACTCAAAATAGCAAAGGAATGGCCTCTCTCAGAACTGCGTGGAAGCTGCTGGAGAACTGTCATGCTGCTGCTGCTACTGGAAATCAAATGAGGATTTGGGGTTGTTCCCCTCCTCGGAAAATGCTGAAACTCTGGAATCGAACTCTACTCAAGAAACCCAGAAAAACCCAAAAAGCTTTCCTGGAATAGCCGACCCCTGAAAATCACCCCCTTGGGGTTTTGCACAGTCCTTCAATGCTCTGTGCTGCCACTGAATGAAACCCTCCAGAAATCTACCTGAAACCTCTGCCAAAACTCTCCAATGTGCAAGGGCTAATCCCTTGCTCAATCTCCCAGCATAAATCCTAGTGCAAACCCTCAATCCAAAACTCCTACTAGAAAGAATTGTGTCATCCCTCTCAGTGTTGTGCAGTCCTCCAAGGTGTTCAATCCTCCTGCCAAAATGCTAATGAAACTACTGCTGAAATGCTAAAGGAAATACCTCGCCCGAGCAGGCACTCAAAGTCCCCCGAGGCTAAGGGTGAGATCTCCGAACGGAAACACTCAATGCACTAAACAGTGGTGCAGACTAGCTAAATAGTCAGCGTGCTCGAAGTCAAAGTGACTATATCGAATGCACATAACTGAATGCCAAAATGAGGAAGCTCCTCTCTCCTTTATAACCTGTGCCTCTCTCAATCCCAAGGCCCACCTTCTCCAGCGTAATTCCCCTCTTGCCACGTGTTCCTTCGCTTCTGCGCAATCCCTCCAAGTGTCTACGTGGGCTGCATCTCTACATCCCCTTTTGCGCCCCTTGGCTCCCCTTTAAGTCACAACGTGGTGCTACTAGGAAGTGACTTTTATTCTAAGAGTGAGTCATGTCCCCTTTTCCTCAACTTTTTATTCAGATATAACTATAGAAGGCAAAAATAAGCAAAATCGAATATTCCAATTAGCCATGGCTAGTAAGGAATATTACATATAAGTGCTATAAAACACATTTAAGTTGGTCAAAATAATTTTAAAAATGCAAAATTTAATTTTCTCAAAATTTGGCCACTTAAGCATTGGTTATCTAACCTAGATCTAGAAATTCGCTGGCTGGAATTTTCTGCATAAACCTCTGAATCAGATCTGAAATTTTTCTGAATAATACACCCTAAAAGTGCTCAAATTTTGATTTTTTCAGTTTGGCAATTTTTTTTAAAGTTTTTGGATTAATTTGGCACTTTATGTAAAATCTATAGCTCACAGAGTTTCTGTTTACTTACTGCCATAACAAGTTGCTTCATATCTGATATAGTTATGAAATTTGCATCATAAGAGATCTAAAAATCTAATTTTTCTGATTGGCAAAACTAGTTCTCAATTTTGAGTATATTGTAACACTAATAACTCACCAAGTGAATTTTGAGTATATTGTAACACTAATAACTCACCAAGTGCATGATTTTCTCACTGACATCATAAGATTAATTAGTGTTGAAATTTCTGTCAAGTCCCACTAGCACAACCGGTTGAGGATGAGCCTTGTTAGCAAGGCAACCCAGGATCAAACCTCACGGGGGTTGTTGTGCCTATGCTAGGGGGATGAGACCTACTAAAATCCAATTAGCTTATGGTTGTTGTGGCCCACGCCAGATGCGATCCCCAAGTGATTTTGATGGCTTCGATGCCCTTAGGTCACGATTTCTCAAGCCACACACAAGTCAAGCCTGGAGGAACACAATCAACTTCATAAACAAACAAAAAATAAGTGTTGAAATTTCTCAAGTATTATTGTTGATCTGAGTTGTTGGAAATCCAACATTCGATTATCTCATCTTGGTCATAGGAATTGCCTAAGTTTGCACTTGAAAACACTCAAGAATTTGAATCTAATCTTGTTGATGAATAAAGTGAACTTGGGCATCTAAGATCTAATTTGCATTGTGGTACTAGCATAAGAATATTCTTGAATAACTTTGATTTGCATCTTGTGTTGATAATCATTAGTGGATAAGTGCTCTAGTTTCTTTCAATTGTTATCATCTTGTGGATTGGTCAATTTTTGGCATTAAGTTAATTAGCTCTTTCCTAATTGTGAGATTGCACATAACTTTTTGAAACCTGAGATGATCTCTAATTAAGAAACTTCACTCATAATCGTTGCATAAGCATTCTAGTGTTAGCTTTGCACTTAATAGCTTACCTCCAAGCATAAGCTTGGTTGATAGACTCTAAGGACAACCCTCTCTCATCTAGCTTGAGGGATTCAACCCTTCTTAGTGGTTAACACAATAACCTTGCAGTCGTCAAAGCCACAGTCTCTGTAGCGCCAGAGGCACTGGGTGGTTGGAACATGGGGGGGGTGTCATTAATCAGGCCACTACGTGCTTCCCATTGGTTTTCATCTCACAACCTACTCTGAAAACTGTTTCTCAAAATAGTTAAGGGAAAGGTTCAACTTAGATTAGAAATTTAATTTAAAATCAACCAACATCTTTGCATCACACCTAGTTCTTATGAGTTGCATTGTCATATAGGTTAGTTTATCATATAAGCGGCAGTTGTCCATCCAATTACTTGGCTATAATTTCTAATAAGCAAGAAATTTTGACTCCATTAGGCACTGGTCTTAACATTAAATCTAATCAAATTCTTAATCTTGCTAAATTCTACTCAGTAGTTAGGTCACTCAACTATGTCTCCCAAATAAGTTGGTTCCCAACTTGTTTTCCTCCACCTCATTTCCATAGGGACTACCCCCCATAGCCTGTTGTTGGGAGACAGGTAGAACAAAGTGGGCGGGGATTAGAGTGACAACCCCCACCATAAGCAGTTGTCGTGATGCCTGTACAATCCGAGCGACAACAGGACCTTCTCATCAAGTTAGTACTACTCTGGAAGGTTTTTTTCACTTGGTTAATTATCATCTCCTTAAGAGGACTTAATAATTAATTAAGCTTTTTCTTCCAAGCATAACCCCAAAGTCGGAGTACGACTTGATGGTGAAGCCTTAGGTGAGTCCTAATGTCTAGGGTCATTGTATATTACCATACTCGATCACACAAAAAAAATCGTGGAATTTGAGTAGGTCTAGGGGATCATTTTTTAATTTCTAAAATTTCTCGCGAGGTGGAAATTGAAATAAAATTTGTATATGAAATGTAATAAGTGATGTCTAGAGTTGTATAGGGTGTGAGTAATAAAAATTGCACCTCTCACCCTCAACTTTCTACTATGACAGAGTTTCATGGGTTAGAAATGTATTATATGTTGATTTTGGGTAGCATTGGATGTGCTCTAGCTTCGAAATTGTGGAGGAGCTAGAACACATAAGATCTCCAAGACCCAGAAATCGTTTGGAGAAATTCCACCCGAATTGTGATTTATTAAAATATTTAATATTTTGAATGAAGTTCCTAAGTCTAAACTTAGAAAAATAAAAATATTAATGGGCATTAATAAAAGTATGGGTGAGAAGATTCTAAGAGACGAGGATCATGTCTGTTTGAATCTTAGTCATTGATTAGGTACTTAATCTCGGCCATTGATTCATCAACAGGAAAAGTATAAGAGGAGGCTTAAGGGTTAGTTGGAGATACAACAAGTTGATCAGTCAGTTTGATTTTTATGAGGCGTGGTTTGCTGAGAAAATCGAACAAGTGATCTGAGTTGCAGTGAGAGGGGCAGAAGCAGAGATTTAGATCAGAGAGGAAGTTTTGAGCCAAAGAGTACATGGTAAAGAGGCACCCTGAGCAGCAGAAAGGAGGCGCAGAGGCCTACGCAACCGAAGAGGGACTCACGCAGAGCTGACGCAAGCTAGAGGGTCTCTTGCAATGGTAGTGCAGAGTATTCGTTAGAAGTCCAAGATTTTGCTGGAGAAGTGAGGCTCTGAGCTGGGAGGGTTGAACAGCAGTCTTCCTCCAACAAATCGATCCAGCAGAAGGGGTGATGCAGTCTTCTGAAGGCAAGACGTTAGCCCACATAATGATTGCGTAGGGACTTCGCAGTATCTGTTGGGAGGAGCTAGATCGCTCATTGGATCAGCGATGACTTGAGGAACGAGGTAAACCCTCATATGTATTTCTTGCTGCCATGATTTCTCTGAAAGGTTAGCCGGTGTGAGAGGCAACCTATTATACTCAAATTCTGCTTGCTAAATAATACAAACCCTCTATCTGTTGCATCGGTTTTCCTGCATTGGGTTTTTCCAGGGACGTGTTGTCCAAAAATAACGATGTCTCTTGTGTGTTTGTCTTATTTACCATTTCAGTTTATGATTTGCATGTCAGTGTAGTTTGCAGTAGTGTTTTCCATCACTATTTATTAAATAACTTGTTGAATGAAATAACAAGTAGGAGATGCTAAGCCAGTGACTACAGTAGGATTTATATTTGTAAAGATTCAGAAATTGTCATATGGTATCAGAGCATTGCAGATCATAGGACACTGAAGCCATCAGCCAGAGGATCCAGCAAATCTGTTGCAGAGAGGTAGCTATCCCGAGTGATAGCGTTGTTTCAAAGCTAGAGGAGCAGCTGAAGAAGTGACGTAGTACCAAAAGAGTGACACAAAAGTTCACACAATTCCTGCATCAGCTTTCTGAGCCAAAAGGAGGAGACGTAGTAGCCGAGAAGAGCTTACGCAGTGACTGCATCATCTCTCTGGGATAGCGTAGAGCCTGAGGGACTCAGATCATCCAATTGTCAGGGTAGTAGGAGTAGTGAAGATTCGATCTGTGGTGCTAGTGGGACATTGTTGTTGTTGTTGCAGAACAGCGTCTGACGAGACCGAACCAAGGTAGAAGGAGTCACTACCTCAATAGATTTTTGGCCACAGAAATCTAGATCTGGGTTGTTGAGCAGTAGCAAAGGAGGATTGGACAGGAGTAATTCGACATTATTTGGTGGGAGGATTTCCGCGAAGGAAATCAAGACTCAAAGGGAGTCTAGAAGGAACTTGTTCCTTAGAGGATTTCTAGCTCCAAGGAAATCCAGATCCGAGTTTTGCTGGACAGTAGCAAAAAGGGGGAAGTGAACCTATTTGACACTCATTTGAGCAAAGATGACAGTTAATGGACTAAGGGATCAAGATAGATTGGACAGAGCATCTAACTTTGTCATCTGGAAGGCCAGGATCCTGGCAATCTTGGACGAGAATCGCATCAAGGATTCTGCCTTGAAGGTGGTTGTTATTCCGGTTGATGTTGATCCTTTCAAAAAATACGAGGAGGCTCAAGCAAAGGCAAAGTGCATGATCTTGGATAGGGTCAAGGGTCATGTGGTCCCATATATTGCTGAAAAGGACACAGCTAGGGAGATGTGGGAGGCCTTGACCACTTTGTATGAGGCAACTTTCGTTCAACGGAGGTTGTTGCTTGAGAACCAGCTGAGACTGTATCAGATGCAGAAAGGAGAAGAAATCGATCCCTTCCTTTCGAAGTTGGAAGGGATTCGAGACCAGCTAACTTCCATGGGGTCTACACCAGATCCTGAGTTCATGGTCAAGATTGCCCTGAATGCAGTGATTGAACAATGAAGACTAGGAGACCTTTGTCCAGAGCATCTTGGGCAGGGCTTCTCTCCCCAGTTGGGAGGAGATGTGGGCAACTCTTTGACAAGAAGAGATCAAGCAGTTAACCAAGGAGGGAAGTAGCGGCAAAGGAATCAGAGTCAAGAAGGAGGAAGATGAGGATGCAACTCTCGCATCAGTAGGACAAGAAGCGCAACAAAAGAGGAAAAAGAAAGACATATCCAAAGTTATATGCTTCAGATGTGGGGAACTGGGACATTTCGCCACTCAGTGCCCTTGGAAGAAGGGCAAGGAAGAGAAGTCAAACTCAAAAGTTGCTCTAGTGAAAGCTAACAAGGAGGATGATGATGAGGATTGCGCCATGAGTGCTCATGCACCTCTAGAGAAAAGGTGGGGCGATATTGAGTTGCAGTCAGGAGGACTACACAAGGGCAAGATCCTTGAGGTGCCCAAACTCTTGGATCACATACAACTATGGGAGCCCTTAATGACAGTAGCAAAATGATGGGAGTCAGTTAGTGAGAGAGACGATGGAGCAACAGTGGCATAGCTAGAGTGCTAAAGTCTAAAGCAGCGCAGTAGAGTGTTGTAGCAGTGCGGAAGGCACAGAGAAGATACGACAACAGTGCAATAGCATCAAAGGGTCAACACAAAATAGCTGCAGAGGTAGCTTCAGCGTCTAGGAGCATCCAGGCTGACCAACATGTCAGCATTTGGGTGACTTTTTCAGTTGCTTACTTCTCAACAACTAAGTTGCAGTGCAGTAGTTAGCAGTGGCAGTGCTATGGGCAGCATGATGTAGCATATTGAGAGGGAGTTGTCGTACATATGTAGCAGCAACAATCGCAGTGTCATGGGTAGCAGTACAGGTTGCAGTAGCGCAGTAGATGAGGGACAACAGGGCAAGCATCAGCGGCACAGAGGACCGATGTCGTGGATCAGTGTGATACCTTTGTTGGGGTGTATTGTTAGAACACATACCTCACTAAGAAAGAGTGTTGATTTTTGGTAGCATCGGATGTGTTCTAGCTCCAAAATTTTGTGAAGGGGCTAGAACACATAAGATCTCCAAGACCCAGAAATTGTTTGGAGAAATTCCTCCGGGATTGTGATTTATTAAAATAATTAATATTTTTACTGAGGTTCCTAAGTCTAAACTTAGGAAAATAAAAATATTAATCGATATTAATAAAAGTATGGGTGAGAAGCTTCTAAGAGACGAGGATCAAGTCTGTTTTAATCTTAGTCGTTGATTGAGGACTTAATCTCGGCCACTGATTCATCAACAGGAAAAGCATAAGAGGAGGCTTGAGGGTCAGTTGGAGATACACCAAGTTGATCAATCAATTCGATTTTTCTAAGGTGTGGTTTGCTGAGAAAATCGAACAAGTGATCTGAGTTGCAGTGAGAGGGGCAGAAGCAGAGATTTGGATCGGAGAAAAAGTTCCGAGCCAAAAATTACTTGGCAAAGAGGCAGCTTGAGCATCAAAAAGGCAACGTAGAGGCCTACGCAGCGCAGGAGGGGCTCACGCAGAGCTAACATGAGGTAGGAGGGTCTCTTGCAGTGGCAGTGCAGAGTATTCGTCAAAAGTCTGAGATTTTGCTAAAGAAGCGAGGTTCTGAGCTGGGAGGGTTGAACAACAATCTTCCTCCAGCAAATCGATCCAGCAAAAGGGGTGATGCAGTCTTCTGAAGGAAAGATGCTAGCCCACGCAATGATTGCATAGGGACTTCGCAGCATCAGCGGGGAGGAGCTAGATCGCTCATTGGATCAGCTGTGGGTTGAGGAACGAGGCAAACCCTTGTATGTATTTCTTGCTGCTGTGATTTCTCTGAAAGGTTAGCCGGTGTGAGAGGCAACCTGTTGTACTCAGATTTTGCTTGCTTAATAATAAGAACCCTCTATCTGTTGCACCGATTGTACCGCATTGGGTTTCTCCAGGGACGTGTTGTCCATAAATAACGGTGTCCCTTGTGTGTTTGTCTCGTTTATCATTTCAGTTTATGATTTGTATGTCAGTGTAGTCTGCAGTAGTGTTTTTCATCAGTGTTTATTAAATAACTTGTTGGATGAAATAACAAGTAGGAGATGCTAAGCCAGTGACTGCGGTAGGATTTATGTTTCTAAAGATTCAGAAATTGTCACATTCTAGACCCTCAAAACCCACTTTTCTTAAGTTCAGTAGAGAAAGTCACAATAAATTAAGCCCACAATTAAATAAATGGAGAAAATTAAATATCCACACATGCTAAATGATGTGCAAATGAGGTGGAAAATCATAGAGGAGTTAAATTGAAGTCCCAAGGTGATGTGGACTCCTAAAATCAAGGAAAAGACATGTGCTCCAAGAAAATCGAATTTTCGGAGGGGACCTTGTGTTTCTCAAAGGAAAACACATTTATTGAGGAAAGAATTCAAATTTCCTTGGTGAGTCATCTTTTTGGTGGGCTTTGACTTGGAGTTTCACTGAAGATGATTGGAGAGTGGTCTCCTACCACTCCACTCCCATATACACTTATCCCTCTTCAACAACGAGTTAGCTCCTCTCAAGGATTGCATGGGCCTCTCTGGGGAATTCAAATTGCATGAGGGGTTGATGCAGAGCCATGCGGAGGCAGCACAGAAGCTAGTGAGGAGTGCGAAATTTGTAGAGGGAATTCGAGTTTTAGAATTCGGGATCCGAGGTGTGAGACTGAGAGGCAGAAATCGAATCTCCTAGGCAGAAAATCGACTAGCCAGAGGAGTGACGCAGTCCCCAGAGAGCTTGACGTTGCGCTGATGCAGATACTACGTAGAGGCAGCCAGAAAATTCAGGGGCAATCAGTCTGGGGCTGGATCAGCCAGGATTTCTAGTGATAGTGTGAGGTAACCTCACAAATTCCTTTTGCCGTTATTTCTCTCTGTAACTGAATTACCCTATGAGGTATTCAAAGATGTATTCAAAATTTGCTACTACTTAATAATAATAAAGCCTTAGAGCTGCTGCACTGGTTTTCGCACATTGAGTTTTTCTGGGGACTTTTGTCCAAAAATAACGGTGTCCTATGTGTTTGTATTTCCTTGCTCAGTTTCTATGTTTCATAATCATATTTAATTTGGTGTAAGCTGCTTTAGTAATTTGCTTCAATATTTCAAGAAGAAATCTGAAATAAGTTTGTAATGTAATTTACAATCTAGATGAAATAGATTCAGTTGGTTGCAGTAGGATTCCTGAGATTGTTAGATCTAGGAATTTTCACAATCATGGGTGTAGACATGGGTCTGTAGTCTTGCACCCTGAACCTCTTCAAAATATTTGTAGCCTATCTTCCTTGCCCAAGGAAGATCCCCCCTTTTTAGATCTAGGTATTTTCACAATCATGGGTGTAGACATGGGTTTGCAGTCTTGCATCCTGAACCTCTTAAAAATATTTGTAGCGTATCTTCTTTTCCCAAGGAAGATCCCCCCATCCTTCTGCCACACTTCCAATCCTAGGAAATAGTGCATCAACCCCAAATCCTTCATGTCAAATTTTGCTGCCATGTTCCTCTTGCAATCCTCTATGAGCCCTGATGATCCTATCAAAAAGAAATCACCCCCATACAAAATTAGAATGAGTCACTCACCCTCTACCATCAAATAGTAAAGATTGGGATTTGCATCACTCTTGACAAATCCCATCTTCTGCAAGTAGCTGTTAATCCTACCATACCATGCTCTGGGAGCCTGCTTGAGTCCGTATAGAGATTTCTTCAATCTGCACACATGAGTGTGCCTCTCATGAGTCTCAAAGCCTTCTGATTGTTCTATGTACACTTCTTCATCTATCAACCCGTTCAAGAATGTTGTCTTGACTCTTGACGTCCATCTGATGAATCTGCCATCCCATCTGAGCTACTAGAGATATTACTAACCGGATAGAAGTGTATCTCGCAAATGGGGCGAAGGTCTCCTAATAATCTATCCCTTCTTTTTGTGCACACCCCTTCGCCACGAACCTAGCCTTGTATTTATCCACGCTGCCATCGGCAACATACTTGATCTTTTAGATCCATAGAAAACCTACAACTAAATTGCCCTCGAGTCTTGGAACCACCTCCTAAACATCATTCGTCGTGATAAAGCTATACTCTTCTACCATGGCATCTACTCAAACTTGATGTTGTGCAGCCTCCTGAAAGTTGGAAGGTTCTGCAACATGAGCCACCAATGCTTGGTACCTATCAGACTATCCACATTGTCTTTTGCTAGTCCTAGGAGTTCTAATGAACTGCTTTGCATCTCTCAATGTCTCATGAACCTCTCCGCTGGCTCAAACACTAGTCGTGGGAGGTTCTGCCAGCTCCTCATCCTGTCTTTGTTGCTCCATCTACTGAGAACTCCCCGAATTTCCTTCACCTGAGGATACTGGTACTGGTCACAGTACTTGATCGGTGTGACTGTCCTCTTGCCTCTCCCACTGGCTGCCCTTGCTGCTGGACTAAAGGAGCTTCTGCTGATTGATTCTGATCACTAGCAGGCATCTTATGAGATCTCCTGAAAGCTCGATCCTCCATGAACTTTACGTCTCGCCTTACTATAATCTTCCTATTGCTGGGAATGTAGATTTTCTATGACTTTGAGGTTTTGGTGTACCCAATGAAGAACCCCTTCTCTGCAGTCTGATCCAATTTGGTCCTTTTATCATCTGGCACGTGGCAACAGGAAACGCTGCCAAAATTTTTGAAGTGGCTAACTTCTGGTTTCTTCCCTGGTGAAGACTCCTTCTGGCATTTTCTTCCCCAATGCTCTATGAGGAGTCCTATTTTGAATATACATTGTCGTGTTACATGCTTCTACCCATAGAAATCTGGGTAGTGTTGAAAATAACAGTGAGAGGGGGGGGGGGGGTGAATCAGTATTATCAAATTCTTTTTCAATTTATACAAAAATTTGCAGCTCTAACTAATGTATACCTTCCAGAGTTATAATTTACTTTATTCTTCAGATGTTGATCATTAATCTGTGCGTCAGAACCATATAACAGTAAACAGGAAAAAATAGAGCAGACAGTCACACCAAAGAACACAAGATATAAGGTAGAAACCCAATGTGGGTGAAAACCACCTGCTGCAATATGTCTCTATCTTCTTTCAATTAGAAACTTCTTTTTACAATAATTATGTACTGGTGCAATCTTATACCAGCACGCAGGCTTCAACCTGCAGAAGGCTACAACCTTCTCTCGTTCTCCAGACTCTCCTAGAAGGGAACTACAACCCCCTTAGCTCTTGTACTAGCTGAGGTACTAGTACGTAGGTGCTGACCTACTGAAGGCTTCAACCTTCTCTTTTCTTCTAGGGACCACGTTTCATAAATTTTCAAACTGGATCCATGAATATCAATCAAACATCAAATAGATCTGCAATCAACCAACTTCCTTGTACAAATACTGAATCAATAACTTCTTAGCACACAACAACCAGACACCAATTCAGAACCCTGAATACTGCAGTAATAGACAAAAACAGCTAAAACGTATTTCAAGAAAAGTCTGCAACTTCACCAAAAGAAACCTGCGAGTATCCGCACTTCCACTGTGTTGAGTCTGCGCACCTCCGCACCTGCGCTGTCTCTGGTCTGCGCACCTCCACACTTGCGCTGTGTCTGGTCTGCGCACCTCCGCACCTGCGCTGCGTCTGGCCTACGCACCTCCGGGTATAGACAATTTATCAGTCTTCAATTATACCCCAGTCTATCAGATTTACAGATCTGATCATGCGCCCAAGAGATCTCGACCCATCAGTAGATTCCACGTGTAATACTCGTGTTTCTCCTTGATTCAGGTACAACTATGTCTCACCAACCGATCATCAGTATTTCAGATCTTATATTTCTTAAGATATTCAACACCTCTGATCCCAGCCAAATGATCTCCTTTCCTTTTTATAGGCTAGGCCTTACTCAAACCATGGTCCAAAACCATAGAGATCCAAAACTAGGGACCCAAAACCTGGGTTCAATACTTTAGATGAAAAACCACGGATCAAAACCATAGGATCAAAAATGTTGGACTAAATACCATGGACCAACCATAAGATTTCCCACGTGTGCACGTTTTTCTCTGCATGAAAGTCCATGTACTTTAGGTTCGCACTTTTTGTTCGAAACACCTACGAACATGTCCGCATCCTTTAAATGGCACACCTGCGGAACCTGCCGATGACCACAGCTTTGTGAACAGGAACCTGCTAATATCTCATTTTCTACTATACTGAGTATTCTGATCATCAATTCTTTGCTACTGACCTACTACACTATGATCTATCATCTGTGTGAGTTGCCATCAAGGACAACACTTGTATCATAATGCCAACAATCTCCCCCTTTGGACTTGATGGCAACCCCAAGTCACTCATATTCATTCTCCCCCTTTGACATCAAGGGAAAAGGGTTATGCTCCCCCTGAGGTTATGCTGAATTTTCTGCTCTGCTGAGTTGTCCAAGCTCCCCCTGACTGTAGGCAAGATCTACAAGATGTTCTACAAGAGAAACATGAATTTATACACTATAAATGACCTTCCTACCACCAAAGACTCATACATCCATCTCCCAACCAAGTGGGAATTGACACATGATAAAGACAAAAACATTACTTCATTCATCCCAGGCATAGTGGGGAAACCAAGATAGGTCGTTACATGACCTTGGTAAGAAAAAAAAAGAAATACATGACATATAGAGCAAGAATCTGTCAATCATCATTCAGACCAGCAACCATGTTCTCCCTCTGCACCTGTTCCACCTGAAATCAAAACAACTGTGAAATTGAACCAAGATCTTATAAGATAATGCCAACAATGCATTTTTAGAAGAACATATGCTCCCCTTGAACTTGTGCCAGATGATCTCTGATAGACCCATTACAAACTCTTTTCATCCTGAATCTGGCCCCACTGCTTTTCTTCAAACTAGAATATCTCTAAAAACAGACAAGATTCAGCAGCAAGATGATGCATCAACTATCCCCAGCTTCTGTCTGAGGTATTCAAATGTCTCCCTAGGCAATGGTTTGGTGAGTATATCAGCAACTTGTTCCTTAGATGGAACATACTCCAACTTGACCTTTTGTTCAAGCACTTGTTCCCGGAGAAAATGATACTTAATAGGTATGTGCTTAGTCTTTGAATGCATGACATGATTCTTTGAAACACTGATTGCACTTGTATTATCACATAAAATGGAAATAGGTGGAGTACAAGTGATTTGAAGATCTTGCAATGTTTGCATCATCCAAAGGAGTTGTGTGCAACAAGATGCCGCAGCTACATATTCTGCGTCAGCTGTGGATAACGCAATAGAGCTTTGTTTCTTGCTGAACCAAGATACTAATCTGGGACCCATGAAGAATGCACCACCACTAGTGCTTTTCTTGTCATCCACGCTTCCTGCCCAGTCCGCATCTGTGTATGCATGAAGGGTGAGATCTGTACCTCTAGGATACCATAAGCCATAGTTTTGAGTTCCTTGAAGATACTTGAAAATTCTCTTCACTGCCTGAAGATGAGTTTCCTTTGGATTTGCCTGAAACCTTCCAACTATTCCCACTGCATGCATAATGTCTGGTCAGTTACCTGTTAGACAGAGCAGACTACCAATCATGGATCTATAAGTTGGTTGATGTACTGTTGCCGATTCATCATTTGCATTGAGGCTGCATCCTGTCACCATAGGGGTACATACTGGTTTTGAATCCTCCATCCCATATTTCTTCAAGATCTGTTTGAGATATTTGGTTTGTGATAGAATAATGCCGTCTTTGTTTTGCTGGACTTGTAAACCAAGAAAATATGTGAGCTCACCAAGCATGGACATTTCAAACTCTTTCTGCATCACCAAGGCAAAATTTTAACTCATGTCTTCTTCATTGCTACCAAAGATGATATCATCAACATACACAACAAGTATCAACAATTTATCATTGTCAACGTTTATATATAAATTGCTATCAGTTGATCCTTTTATAAAACCTTGTTGATGAAGATACTTATCCAACCGATAATACCACGCCCTTGGAGCTTGTTTAAGGCCATAGAGAGCCTTTTTGAGTCTGCATACAAGTTTTGGATCATTTCCAAGAATAAACCCATCTGGTTGTTCAATATATACTTCTTCATTTAAGTCTCCATTCAAAAAGGCAGATTTCACGTCCATCTGAAATACTTTGAACTTCTGAAAGCTAGAGAGAGCAAGGAACATTCTTATAGCCTCAAGTCTGGCGACTGGAGCAAAAGTTTCTTCAAAGTCTATGCCTTCTTGTTGCGCATATCCTTTACAAACAAGTCTTGCCTTGTTTCTAACCACATCCCCATTTTCATTCAGCTTATTTTTGAAAATCCATTTTGTCGCTATGACATTCTTATCCTTTGGTCTAGGAACCAACTCTCAAGTGTTATTTTTTTCAATCTGCTCGAGTTCTTCCTCCATGACCTTGACCCAGCATTCATCTTTGCAAGCCTCTCTTACATTTTGTGGTTCAGTAGAGGAGAGCAATGCTAGATAGCTTGAAGCTTCTGAAATGGTTCTTCTTGTTTGTACACCTGCCTCTTTCTGCCC
>APFE031524940.1:139800-179159 GCA_000404065.3 Pinus taeda
TGATACCGCGTGTATACGCAACTTTGCTGAGAGGAACCTGCGTATACCTTATTTTCTTCCATTCTGATTGCCTGAACTATGATCTGCCACTTGAGAACGTTTCCATCAAGGAAAACACCTGTGCCATAGTGCCAAACTTGTGTCATAATGCCAACAATCTCCCCCTTTGAACTTGATGGCAACCTTCCAATATTCAAAGTCATTCTCCCCCTTTGACATCAAGGGAAAAGGGTTATGCTCCCCCTGAGTTCTTGTTCTACTGTGCTGTCCAAAATCCCCCTTACTATAGGCAAGGTCTGCAAGAAGATGTTCTACAAAAGAAACATGACTTTATACATTATAAAGACTCATACATATATCCATTTCTCAACCAAGTGGGGATTGAATCATCTACCTACTAAAGTGGGGATACACCAAGATAAAACAAGAACATTACATCATTCATCCCAGGCATAGTGGGGAAACCAAGAAGGGCCGTTACATGACCTTGATAAGAAAAGAAATACATGACATAGAGACTAAACAACTATCATCAGCAGCATCTGTCAATCACCATTCAGACTAGAAACCATGCTTTCCCTCTGCACCTATTCCATAAAAACAACTATGAAAGTGAACCAGGATCTTCTAAGGTAATGCCAAAAATACATTATTAGAAGAATATATGCTCCCCCTAAACCTATGCCAGATGGTCTCTGTCAGACCCATATCAGACTCTTTTCATCCTGAGTCCTGGCCCACTACTTGTCTTCAAACCAACATATACGCGACTGTACCCACAGAGACCGACGTATGTACGTGAATCCTTCTCATGAAACTCGCGTACAACCAATTTTCTCTGAACCAGACAAGATTCAACAACAAGATGATGTATCAACTACTCCCAACTTTTGTCTGAGGTATTCAAATGTCTCCCTGGGTAGTGGTTTGGTGAGTATATCAACAACTTGTTCGTTAGAGGGAACATACTCCAATTTAACCTTTTGTTCAAGCACTTTTTCCTGGAGAAAATGATACTTGATAGGTATGTGCTTAGTCTTTGAATGCATGACAGGATTCTTTGAAATACTGATTGCACTTGTATTATCACAAAATATAGAGATAGGTGGAGTACAAGTAATTTGCATGTCTTGCAATGTTTGCATCAACGAAAGGAGTTGTGTGCAATAAGATGCAGCAGCTACATATTCTGCTTCAGATGTAGATAGAGCAATTGAACTCTGTTTCTTGCTGAACCAAGATACTAATCTAGGCCCCATAAAGAATGCACCACCACTAGTGCTTTTCCTGTCATCCATGCTTCCTGCCCAATCTGCATCTATATATGCATGAAGTGTGAGATCTGTACCTCTAGGATACCATAGGCCATAGTTTTGAGTTCCTTGAAGATACTTGAAAATTCTCTTTATTGCTTGAAGATGAGTTTCTTTTGGGTTTGCCTGAAACCTTCCAACTATTCCCACTGCATGCATAATGTCTGGTTAGGTACCTGTTAGATAGAGCAGACTACCAATCATGGATCTATAGGTTGGTTGATGAACTACTGTTGATTCATCATTTGCACTGAGACTGCATCCTGTTACCATAGGGGTACATACTGGCTTTGAATCCTCCATCCCATATTTCTTCAAGATATGCTTCAGATACTTGGTTTGTGATAGAAAAATGTCGTCTTTGTTTTGTTGGACTTGCAAACCAAGAAATATGTGAGCTCACCAAGCAGGGACATTTCAAATTCTTTTTGCATCACCAAGGCAAAGTTTTGACTCATGTCTTCCTCATAGCTACCAAATATGATATCATCAACATATACAACAAGTATTAGCAACTTATTATTGTCAATTTTTACATATAGATTGCTATCTGTTGATCCTTTTACAAAACCTTGTTGATGGAGATACTTATCCAACTGATAGTACCAAGCCCTTGGAGCCTGTTTAAGACCATAGAGAGCCTTTTTGAGTCTACATACAAGTTTTGGATCATTTCCACGAATAAACCCATCTGGTTGTTCAATATATACTTCTTCATTTAAGTCTCCATTCAGAAAGGCAGATTTCACGTCCATCTGAAATACTTTGAATTTCTGAAAGCTAGAGAGAGCAAGGCAAATTCTTATAGCCTCAATTCTGGCAACTGGAGCAAACATTTCTTCAAATTCTATGCCTTCTTTCTAACCACATTCCCATTTTAATTCAGCTTATTTTTGAAAATCCATTTTGTCCCTATGACATTCTTATCTTTCGGTCTAGGAACCAACTCCCAAGTGTTATTCTTTTCAATCTGCTTGAGTTCTTCCTCCATGGCCTTGACCCAGTATTCATCATTGCAAGCCTCTCTTACATTTTGCGGTTTAGTGGAGGAGAGAAATGCTAGATAGCTTGAAGCTTCTGAAATGGTTCTTCTTGTTTGTACACCTGCCTCTTTCTATCCCAAAATTTGAGATTCCAGATGATTCTTCTGAATGTACCTGGATGGAGTCTTTTCTTCTATCCTTATCTGTTCTCCTGGTGCCTCATGAGTTTCTTCTTTGTCATGAGTCTGATTTGATGTTGACGGATAGTCTTCGCCATCTTCAAAATCTTCAGATTTTACCTGCCTAGGAGTGTTTCCTTCTTCATCAACCACTACATCAATGCTTTCAACAATTTTACCAAGTCTTTTATTGTAACATTTGTAATCTTTGCTGTGGGGAGAGTAGCAAAGTAAAATGCCTTCATCTGCTCTAGGTTCAAACTTGCCAAGATTTTCATCAATCCTTTTAATGTAGCATTTGCTTCCAAAAACTTTGAAGTATTTTACCGTGGGAGTCTTACCATACCAAAGTTCATGAGGAGTCTAAGTGTTGTTTACCCGGACGTTTGTCTCGTTGAGAATAGTAACAACGGCAAATGCAGCTTCACCCTAGAAGGTTGCGGGAGTTCCAAATTCATCAAGCATAGCGCGAGCCATTTGTTGAACCATTCTGTTCATCCTTTCCACTACTCCATTTTGCTGAGGAGTCCTTGCAGCAAAAAATTCCCTTCTTATTCCATGTTCTTCACAAAAATCAAAAAACTCATCTGAGATAAATTCCCCTCCTTGATCAGATCTGAGGCATTTGATTCTGCGACCTAATTCGTTTTCAACCAAAGCTTTGAATGACTTGAACTTTTCAAAAGCTTCATCTTTATACTTCATGAGTCCTATCTAACACATCCTTGAAAAGTTGTCAATGAACAATATGAAATACTCTTCTCCTCGAGGTGACCTCTTCCTAGTTGGACCACATATATCGGTGTGGACCAGTTCAAGTGGCCTATTAGCTGATCCTTCCTTCTCAGGGAAATTAGTTCTGGTTTGCTTACCAAATTGATATGATTTGCATATTGTATTGTCTGGAATTCTAATGTCAGGAAGATCATGAACCGCCTGATATTTGCATGCTTTCCTTATCTGAGAGAAGCTAAGATGCCCCAATCTTCTGTGCCATAGCCAATGTTCATCATTCTTGCTTAGATAGCATTGTTGTTCTCCTTCTTTGAATATGTATAAATTATTTGGAGTTCTTATGCCTTTGATCACTGTTTTTCCTGTGTCAAGTTCACGGACAATACATCCATTTGATCGAAATATTACCTCAGTTCCTTGATCGCACATTTGACTGACACTCAATAGATTATGCTTTAAGCCATCAACATACATTACATTTCCAGCTTTGACCTTCCTTTTCAAACGAGCAGAACCTTTACCTTTTATGAATGCAGGGGTGTCATTTCCAAATGAGACCTTTTCCCTTTCTAAGGCAATATATGGCTGAAGTTTTTCTTTATCACCTGTCATATGTTTCGAGCATCCACTGTCAATGTACCATTGATTTTCCTGTCCTTCCGCATATAAGGCTATCCCACATCTTTCTGGTTGCGGTTCTTTCTTTTTCCATGTTTTGGAACTTAATGAAGCTGGCTCCTTCTGAGTTGTTTGCTGAAACCTGCTTCTGCATTCAGAGCCTTCATGACCGAAATTGTTACAGATAGAACATTCTATTTCATTTTCAAGAGCAGAGAAGTTATTGTAGGTTTTTTTCATGATTCTTGTCATACTCCTTTGTTTTTGAGCTTCCCTAGTCATGGTGGTCTTATAGGCAACACATTGAGCAGCTTTATGACCAAAGTTATGACAAGAGAAATATTGGCCATTGAAGAAATTCCTGCGATTATCAAATCTACCAACCATATCACTGTAGTTTCCATTGACATCCATTCTTGAGCTAGAATGATTTACCTGTGGTCGATTGAAGCTTATGTTTATCCTTGAAGTAGATTGCCCCTGATTTACTTGGTAATTTGCATTATGCTTTTGCTGTCGATTGTCAACTTGTTCACTTCTCCTTGCTGCATCAAGATAACTTTTGGAGGTGGATGGCTTCTGCGCTTGCTTCTGAGCTTGAGATGCTTCTTCGGAATATCCGAGACCTGTCTTGATTAGAGGAGAACGCTGCACTTTGATAATCTCATCCAAAGTTTCAAATCCTTTAGCAAATCTGAGATTAAGGGCTTTTGTTTTCTCAATTTCTTTTCTGAGTCCCACAATTTCACATTCTAACTCTTCATTGTGTTTATCTTTTTCAGCAAGTTGGAATGTTAGAGTATCTATAATCATATTCTTTTCCTCTAAACAACTTTAAGTTTAGATATTTCTTCATAAAAACCTTCTTCATTTATAGCATCCAAGAAATCATCATCTTCAAAAGCCATCAAAAGTCTATTATCATTACCTTGTTCATCTTCATCACTATTTGACAATCCATCACTATCTTCATGCGTGTAATATCTCTTCTTATTTACATTCTGTTTTCTGTTCCATCTAACAGGTTCCTTACCTTTGTCCAGTTTATCTTTATGAGGACATTTTGCAGTATAATGACCAAATCTTCCACAAGCAAAGCATTTGAAAGGCAGCTTACCTCTGAATCTTCCAGTTCCCCGTTGAAGGTTCTTGACAAAATTTGATTCTTCCTCTTCTTCTAACATATGTCCTGACTCATAGTAATCTCCTTTTCCTGAAGCCTTGAATGCAGCTTCTCTCTTGTCTGATGGTCCTTTTCTCATTTCGTAAGCAGTTAGAATTCCGTGCAGCTGTGACATGTTAAGGTTCTGTAGATTCTTCTTTTCTTCTATAACAGAAACTTTTGAGTCAAACTTGGGAGACAAAAATCTTAGAACCTTTTCAACCACAATAACTTCTTTTATTTCTTCACCCAAGTTTTTCATACAATTTACAATCTCATCTATACGTAAGAAATAGCTAACCACACTTTCATCATTATGCATTCTGAGACTTTCATATTGAATTCTAAGAGTTTGTAATTTTGTTTGTTTTACCTGTTCATCTCCTTCATAGCTCAGAACAATCTTGTCCCATATTTCTTTTGCGCTTTTTAGCTGCATAACCTTGACGAATTCTAATTGAGATAGACTTCCTAATAGAGTATTGATAGCTTTTGCATTTGTTTCATACTACTACTTACCAGCTGCATCTGCAGGAGTTGCTGATGGAAATGTGTATCCTGTTTCCACAATATCCCAAACTTTTGTACCAAGAGATTGAAGATAGGCAGTGATTCTTACCTTCCAATAGACGAAGTTGCTCCCATCAAAAATCGGTGGCCTGATAGATGCTTCTTTCATAGTAGCTCATGATAATAGATCTTCCTTCAAGCGATCAAGCCTTTCCCTGAAGGACCTGGCTCTGATACCAATTGTTGAAAATAACTGAGAGGGGGGGGGGTGAATCAGTATTATCAAATTCTTTTTCAATTTATACAAACATTTGCAGATCTGACTAATGTATACCTTCCAATTGATCCTCTTTTCCACCCTAACGTTGGCTCTACTCTAGTGAACTGTTACAAAAACTCTCTGTGTCCAGCTAGAGATCTATTCAACAAGAAAATTTAAGCTACTCCCTCTGTCTCTGGGATCACTTATTCAAGAAAAATCGTATTTTTCTGCTCCTCTCAGAAAAATCGGTCTTCCTCAAGTAATTTGGCCTTTTGACAAAAATACTGCACTGGTCCTTGAGAATTTCAACCTGTTGCCCACACTAAGCAGCGAAATTCTCTCTTTTCTCTTCTAAGTTCTCTGGATGATCAATGAAGCTCTGGTACCATGTGAAATTTTATCTATTGCAACTACTGGAAATTATTCTTCTAACTCAAAAATTAATTATGCAGTTTATTTGCTACGACAAATAACGAATAAAATCATAGCTGCAATTTTCACCATAAAAAAGTTGCAGAAAAATAAAATATTGGATATCGAGAAATTCTAGCACACACAATAATTTTGACATAGTTAGTTTTGGGCAAATATCCCCAGAAAAACCCAGTGTGGGAAAACCGATGCAGCAGCGACAGTTTTTATTATTAATATTCAACAACAAATCTGAGTACAACCTGGATGCCGAAAACTGGCAATCCACAACAAGAAAATCTGGCAAAGATATACCCTAAGCAACCTCGGCACTCGCGCGTTCCTACACTCGCGTTCCTGCACTCGTGTTCCTACACTGGGAATAACTCAGCCTCTTTCTACTGCCTCTCCGAATCTTGAAATCTTCCTCCGGATCACTGTCCCTACCCCTCACTGACACTGCATCCCTCTCTGGCTCGAACTCTATTGCTGCTAGCTCGATCTGCACAAGGAACTGCTGCTCAAGTGTACTCTCCAAGCGCCCATCAACTTCTCCTTATAATCTTTTGTTGGGACTCCAATGACCAAGATTAAATCTTAATCAATGGCTAGGATTAACTAGAAGTTGATTCGTGTGAGTTTTTAGAACATTCACACCTTGACATAATTAATTTTGATTAATTAACCATATTCCCTAACTTTAGACTTAGGAAATATTTAAAAACTGGCTAATAATCTAATTAAGTCATTTCCAGGCAAAATTTCCAGAAACAAATTCAGGGTTGTAGAGATCTCATGTATTCTAGCCTCTACACAAAATTTCGTGGCTAGAACACATCCTATGCTACAAAAACTAACATGACGAGAGGCAAGCATAACATGCCCTCAATACTACTCTAAAAATTCTGAGAATTCAATCTCAGGCTCCTCACACCAAACCCATAGAAACCCAAAAATGGTTTGGCTCAACTCCAAGCCAAGATCAAGCCACCAAGTGGTGTGAATTATCCAGTTTACCAATAAATGCATTGTTGAAGGAATGCTAATTTACAACTCGAACACTGCTCGAAAAATTCTGAAATTTTAACCACGGACTCCTCTCAAAAAACCCAGAAAAATCTTCGGTAGATTCCAATAGATACCGAAAGCCCCAATTTAGTGTGAGTTTCCTACTCTGCACATTGCTTCAAATATGATAATTTTGTACCACAATGCTCCTACACTTCAGTCCTACAAAATCACTGGCTCAAATGAGAGAAATCTCTTGCAAAACCTCTGGAAAATAAAATGGGCTAGGACAAATAAACTGGGCCCAACAAATAAAGTCAACCCCAATAGATAAATCTGTCTCTAACAAATAAACTAGGCTCGTGAAAATAAATTAGGCTCCGGCAAATCAACTCAGCCCAACAAATAATTTCGACCAATGAAGAGAAATTCGGCACAATAGAATCTTTTTGGCCCCGCAAGATAAATTTGGCCCCACAAAATAATCTCAGTCCAGAAAGATAAATTCAACTCGACAAAATAATTTTGGCCCAACAACATGAATTTGGCCCAACAAATTAATTTCGGCCTAGCAAAATAATTTCAGCCTTCCAATAAATCCGGTCCAACAATTTTTTTTCTTTTTCTGACACACCTGCAATAATTATCCTCCAACAAATAGATTAAAAATTTTAATCCACAAACTTGACTCCCTTATTCTTCAGGAACAATACAACAACTTTGATTTTAACCCACAGCTTGCCAAAATCATGCTCTAAACCACTGTAATGTCCCAAATATATATTTTGCTAAAAATTGCTTCTCAAAATTATGTCATCAATTTAAATAACAATTTGTCCAAATTCAACCATCAATTTAATGGAAAAATTGGAAAATACAATCTGTGACTCAACTTTGATACCACTGTAATGTCCCATTTAGATTTTGTCGTTAAAATTATGAAAAATTTCTTCAAGAAAATATGTCGTGAATTTTATTCAACAATACCATGAAAATGCACCAAGAAATTGTCGGCAAATAACATATAAACCCAAAAATAAAAAGTGTTGCTACTACGACAAATTATTAAATATTGCAAATACACACAGAACACGGAATATGTGCAACAAACTCAGCTTTATTTATAAAGATATAAAATATGAACATACAATAGCTGGAAGTAGCTCATATAATGATGGCAACCAAATAATTTGTGGCAATACTAAACCTGGCATCCATAATAGCAACTAGAAACTAACACCCAAATTGAAAATTTGAATGATCCTCACTCCAATCTTAAGATCTATTGTAGATCTAATCTTCAATAACACTATTGAAGCTCCGTGAGATTTCCAGGTGAAATCTCCTCAATGGTGGGTTGGGTTTTTGTCCAACTCACAAGAAATGGAAACCCAAATGTTTTCGTCTTGGGGCTTACTGAAAGTCGAGAACCTCGTTCTCAAACCTCTCTATAAGAAAAATACTCAACTCCAAGATGTCTCAAATGATCTCCTCCTCCTCCTTATATAGGCTCCAAAAATAGATCTTCAAGCCTTTAGAAGCATCTTATTTTATTATTTTATTATTATTCTAGAAACTCCTCCCTTGACTTCATCTTAAGTGACTTTTTATTTTTATTTTAAGTCACATTGGCCTTTTTCCTCCAATTAATTATTTTCCCTTCTTTATTTTTAATTAATTAAGTGACTAATTAAAGTCATTTTTAATCCAAGAAAATGGTAACTCACCCACCATACTCTCTCCTACTACTAGAATGTTGATTTGGGGTAGCATCGGATGGGCTCTTGGCCTCAAATTTTGCAAGGAGGCTTGGGCACATGTATTCCAAAGAACCCAGAAAATGTTTTGGGAAATTCCACCTAGAGGCAATTTTATTAAAATAATTAATATTTTTAATGGAATTCCTAAGACTAAACTTAAGAAAATTAAAAATATCAAAAAGTATTAATCTAATTGTGGGTGCAACTTCTAGAAGAAGACGAATATCAAGCCAAAATGATCTGAGCCTTTAATTAAGAGTTAATCTAGGCCATTGGATGTTCAACAGAAAAGATATAAAAAGGGGCTTGAGGATCATTTGGAAAACACACCGAGAAAGATCAAGAGATTGACTTTCTGAAATGAGAAGTTCTCAGGAGGAAATTCGATTGAGGAGATTTCTTGCAGTTGAGGGGCAGGGATAGTTGGGTTGGAGTATATACCTCGGGACCGTGAATACTCATAAGAGAGGCAGAGAAGCACTTGTGAAGGCAGTGCATACCCAGGAAGGACTGACATTGAGCCAGGAGGGCCCACGCAGTGCTTGACGCAGAGCCAGAAGGGCCAGCGCAGAGGCAAAGTTGTCTTCTAGAAGAAGTCCAAAATTTACCGTGGAGCTGCCGAAGCACTCGGCAGGGTTGACATCAAAGCACTAGGAGGCAAGGAGACCCATCGCTGAGCTAACACAAAGCCTCATAGGGCTCCATGTCGGCCCACGCAGTTACTGCAAAGGGGCAGCACAGTTGTAGCAAGGAACAGTTAGTTCAATTGTCGGATCAATCGGGATTTGCTGGGTGAATTGAGGTAATCTCACTAAGTTTTTTGCCAGTGTCTTTTTCTCTGTGACTGGATTGTCGAAAGGGAATCCAGAGTTGTATTTAGAACTACTGCTTAATAATAATAAACCCTCAAAACTGTTGCACCAGTTTTCCCACATTGCGTTTTTCCGGGGACATTTGTCCAAAAATAACGGTGTCCATTGTGTTGTATTTTCTTTCTTGCTCAGTCTCTTATTTCCACTTATAATTTAATTAAGTGAAGGTTGCAATGTGTGTATTACGATATTTTCCATAGGAAACTACAAGTAATTTGTTTAAAGGAATTTAACAAATAGGAGTAATATCATCAGTTGTTGTAGTAAGGATTCCAGTTGAGGAATTTTCACATAGAAATCACTTCTCAACATCCCATCCTGTATATCTTCTCGTTCTGGTTCCAACGAGCTATTACACTAATGTGTTCTGTTAAATATTGCTCTCATAATGCCACCTTAAGCGTAATTAAATAAGTTATGTCCAATAATAACCATGTTTTATGAAAGTTGTTGGAATGCAACATAACGAAAGACAAATTGTGCAGATGATGGTATATGCCAAGTGAATGCCACCGAATCCCATAAAAATCCTTCAAAATTCCTCCCAAAACCCTAATGACATAATCCTCCTCTTGTGGCCTGGCCGTCACATACCTTAGAAATGAAGAAATTTCAACCCCCACTCCAGTTATCAGTTTTAATTATCACTCCATGCATTTAGTTTTAAATCCAAGCATGATAAAAATTCTAAAATCTGGAAATGATAATATTTTTCTAAAAACACAAATTTAGAGATTTCACAACAGAAATTGCAGAAATAAAACACGGCAAAATTATGACAGCCACACAGAAAATAGCACAGTGATTTTTTGTCAATGTGACCCTAGAAAAACCCCCTACAACTCTTGGGGAAAACCAGTTTGAGAGCTCTTCTTTATTTCTGAAAATGCTTTTACAGAGAAACTGAAATACATAGTAAAAATTCCAACAACCACAAATTACAACTTATCTCGATTTCCATGCTTGAACTTCACCTCGAAAATCGTGCCAATCAGCGAACAACCAAGACAAAATTTTACAGCAATAAAACAACATTAAATGTTGTATGGCCAGCCCTGAAAAATGTGCCCAGAACTTGTTGTCCATCTTCCTCGATTTTTGTGCCTTTCTCCTACTGTACGGTTTTTCCTTGGGATGCGTGCCAATAAATGTTGCTGCCCAGATTTGCTGAAATGTCTTCTTGCTACTCTCCTTCACTTCCTCACTGCTCGGAAATTTTCTCCTTGCTCTCTTCTCTTTCTCTCAAATGCTCATGAAAGAATGAATTGATCTTTTCCTCTTCTATTCTCCTTTTATTCTCTAAATGACCTTTTGAGTTACCCTAAGATCTAATGGCGGAAATTCATTTAGATCTAGGGATGAGAATAAATGTGCATTTAATTCTCACTTTCTATTTTTTAACTCACCCACTTAAATAAAAACCCACTTAGCCTTTTATTTCCATAGTCATTTTTTCACTTTCTAATTCTTATTCACTTTAATAAAGTCACATTTAAATTAGAATGTAACTTTACCTTTCTAAAGTCACTTTTAAATTAGAATGTAACTTTACCACTTATAAAGTCACTTTTAAATTAACATGACTTTACCACTTATAAAGTCACTTTAGGAGAAAAGTACAAATAAATTTGGACACTTTCCCTAAGCCAAATATCAAAGCCTTAGGGAACCACTTGTCCTTTGTTACCCAAATTTTAACACTCCCTCTTATCGAGGAAAGTGTTCCTCACCACTCCCATCTTGTCTCTGAAATAGACATGCTTGCCTCGTGGTAAGGCTTTGGTGAAAATGTCTGCTACCTGCTCATTTGTGGAAATGTACTCAAGCTTGATAGCTCCCTTTTGGACTTAGTCTCTAATGAAGTGATACTTGATCTCAATATGCTTTGACCTGTCATGAGACACTGGATTCTCCATGAGTTTTATGCAACTCTGATTATGACAGTAAATTACCAAAGGTCTCAATGCCTCACCAAATAGACCAAACAACATCTTGCGAAGCCATATGGCCTCACAACTAGCCAAACTAGCAGCATATACTCTACCTCAGCTGAACTCAATGCAACTGACTATTGTTTCCGGCTGATCCACGACACAACTGTCGAACCCAACCCAAAACAACACCCGGAAGTACTCTTCCTATCTGAAGTACAACCTGCCCAATCTGAATCCATATACCCTACCAATCTCACTCCATCACCCTGTCTATAATCCAAACCAAAATCCACAGTCCCCTGCAAGTAAGAAAGAATGTGTTTTGCAGCTACCAAGTGCACTCTCCTAGGCTCACACATGAATTGACTCAGTGTTAACTGCAAAACATATATCTGGTCGAGTATTGACCAAATACATCAAACAACCAATCCACTGTCTATATAGAGTAGGATCCCCCAACTCGGAATCAGAAGCGTGAAGGTTCTTCCAGTTAGTGATCATAGGTGTAGACATGGGTTTGCAGTCCTCCATGTGAAATCTGCTAAGAATATCCAAAATGTACTTCCCTTGTCCCAAGAAAAAATGCCCCTCCTCTTGCCACACCTCCAATCCCAGAAAATAATGCATCAAGCCAATAGCCTTCATCTCAAACTCTGAAGCAAGATCTCTCTTGTAGCCCTCAATGAGTCTCTCTACACCAGTGACGATCAAGTCATCAACATACAATACCAGAATGAGAGGCTCCTCACCCACCACAATGAAGTATAGGTTCGGATCAGCCTCACTCTTTGTGAAACCCAACTGCTGCAAGTATGTATCAATCCTAGAGTACCAAGCTCTAGGAGCTTGCTTCAGGCCATACAGTGCCTTTTTCAATCTGCATAGATGGGACTCCTTCCCATGCACCTCAAAGCCCTGCGACTGCTCAACATAAACCTCCTCCTGAATGAAGCCATTGAGAAATGCGGTCTTCGCATCCATCTGGTGGATCTTCCAACCCATCTCTACTGCAATTGATATAATGGAGAAAATAGATGCATACCAAGCTACGGGAGCGAAGGTCTCCTCATAGTCAACTCCCTCTACCTGTGAGAACCCTCTCGCCACAAATCAAGCCTTGAACTTCTCAATGCTGCCATTTGCAGCATGCTTTATCTTGTAGAGCCATCTGGAAGTAACAACTGATTTACCTTCAGGCCTCGGCACTACCTCCCAAACATCGTTCTTCATAATAGAAGAATACTCCTCCATCATGGCCTCTCTCTAGACCTGCTAGTTGGCTACCACCTCATAATTAAATGGCTCGGCGTCAACAATGCTTGTTACCAATGCCATGTAAGTACAGAACCGCTCTGGTGGTTTACTCTCTAACCTGTCTCTTTGGCCCCGCAACTGACGTGGCCTCACGCAAGGTATCTTGAAGCCACTTGGGCTTCCTCTTCCCTGAGCATACTTCTCCCACCGAAGTGAAAGAATCCTCATCATCATCAGAAGCCTGAACTCTTGAAGGCCTGTCAATTGACCTCATGCCTGAATCTGTGCCTGTAGATGCTAAAGTATCGTGCGAACTGTCCATTAGTGGACTACCTTGTGAAGTACTCTACGAACTGCCTTGCATGCTGCCCAAGGAACCATGCACCTGACTCTGAGAGCCACTGCTTACTGATGGACCTGACACTGTAATCGATGTACCTCCTGATCCCTGACCACTAGATCCTTATGACTAACTCAACTACTCCTGAGGGTCTAGTGACTCTGGATACTCTAACTCCCGTGACCTCCTAAAAGCTTTCTCCTCCTCGAACTTCACATCCCGCCTGACAACCACTTCCCTCTGCGTAGGAATATAAGTCCGATAAGCTTTTGAGGTCTTGCTATAACCCACAAATATGCCCTTGTCTGCAGTGGGCTCTAGCATGGTCCTGTTCTCCTTGGGGACATAGGAATATGTAAGGCACCCAAAGATACGAAAGTGCCCAACATCAGGCTTCTTCCTAGAAGAAGCCTCCTCTGGAGTCACATTCGCCAAGGCACGTTGTGGACTCCTATTCTGCAAGTACACAGCAGTGTTGCAGGCCTCTGCCCACAAAAATAAAGGTAACCCCTGATCATGAAGCATGGCTTTGGCAGCCCTTGCAATGGATCTGTTCTTCCTCTCTGCAACCCCATTCTATTGGGGGTAGTAAGGAATTATGAACTCCCTCTTAATGCCTGTCTCAGCACAAAAATCAACAATAAGGAACTGTGAACTCCCTCCTAATGCCTGCCTCAGCACAAAAATCAACAAACTCACCAAGGGTATACTCCCCTCCATTGTCTGACCTAAGGACCTTGATCTTCCTACCTGTCTAGGTCTCCACAAGAGCTTTGAACTCTTGAAACCGCTTGAAGGCCTCATTCTTGGTCTTCAAGAAAACATAGTACTCATAGCTACTAAATGATACATGAGACATCCAACCACTCACATCAGTATGTATCAAGTCAAGGATCCCAGTCTCTCTGCTAAGAAAAGGAGACCTGGCAAATTTCCCCATAGCACATCCTCTGCATACAACAAGGTGATCAGAACTGAAATCTGGCACAAAAGTGGTGATCTCCCGCAATGTACTCAAGGCCCAATGATACATGTGCCCCATCCTGCAGAGCTAAATCTCACACAACTCTGAACTACTAGATCTGTTGTTGGTCCTGTCTCGAGTGCTGCTACTCAATGCCATCAAGGGCTAGAATGAGAACTTGTACACCTTGGCATGGCGCACACCAATCTCTCTAGCTGAAGAAGCTGGAGTTCCCTTGCATATATAAGCACCTACCCTCTCCTGAACAACACATCATACCCTCTATCCTCAACTGCTGAGGCAGATATCAAGTTCTTCTTCATTTTAGGCACATATAGAACATCTAACACTTTCAAGGGAGGTTTGGGTCCCCTATCAAATGTCAATGTCCCCACACCGACTACTCTAACAATGCTGTCATCACCAAGTACTACCTCCATATAAGTATCACCCTCTGAAAGCTCTGAGAAGACCTCTCTGACTCCTGTCATGTGGCGGGAAGCGCCACTGTCAACATACCAAATGCTAGAAGATGCTATGCTAGTAGCGGGGAATGCACACTCCCTCTGAACCTGTATGGCAGGTGATTTTGCACTAGTGGCCTCACAAGCTATGAACCATGTTATCACTCAGATTTTCCTAGAAGTTGTAGAAAGAGGAAAGGGGTCCGAGGTAACCACAAACCAACTTTTGGGTATAGAATCTAGCCAATCTGTACCTAGAAAGGGCTCTCTTTAAGATTTAGCTTTGTTTTATAAGGTTTTAGGCTAGTTATGAAAGCTTTGGGATTTTGATTGTATTTGATGGTGAAATTCAATAGCAGAGGGGTAAAACCGAATATTTGAGGCCATTGGGTTAATGGAGTCAAAGAAGATGGCTAAACTGGATTTGGCTTTTTAGCAAAGGATGGCTTCACCGAGCAAGATAGCTAAACAGGAAGCAAATGACAACTTGAAAGGATGGGATGGGCTCAAAAAAGAAGAAGGGCATTTAAGGATCCTTCCACGTCTTGAGAAGAGAAATCTGGATGATCATCAGTAAAAAGCAATTAAGGATTTTTTACTGAATGATTTAAATGATAAACCAAGAGGCAGAAGCAATTAAGAATTTCTTACCTATCAAAGTTTAGAGGAAAACATTAAGAATAAAAACAATTGAAAACAGATTGCACTTAAGCACTTTCTGAATTATGCTTTTTCGTTTTAATATTTAAATATGGAACATAATTGAGATATTAAACAAGAAAATGATAACACATGAGTTATAAGATACTTATTTGTCCGATGTGTTGCACTTGAATCTTGTCAAAAATCCTTTGTATCAATTCTACATTCAGCCAGCCATGCAAGATTTGGTCCAACAGCACTTTATTCCAAAATAATCAGTTTTACAACAATGTCTAAGAATCCACCCTCAATACTCTGAATGAGGGAGTATTTATGCAAAAAGTTTTACAACAAAATATCTCATAACAAAGAGAGATATATTCTAGGGTGACTAACTATAAGTTACATGAAAATAGAGACAGATGGTCTCATAGATAGAAGGTAAAGAAAATTGATGGCTTGCTGTCCCTGTTTTTGTGAATGAGCTGAAGGCAGACCCTAAGATTCTTCTTTGTAAATTTGTGATGGTTGTTCTACTTTTCACTTTCTCACTGATACACTTCAACCTGTTCTAATACGCTTTACCTGTTTGATCTATGTTTATTCTCTTTTACCATCATTGACTGTAGTAAATAATCAAAATTTACTTTTTACTAAGGATAAATTACAAAATGTCTAGCATTTCTTCCCACCATTTTTTGCTATGGTATTCTGGTCCTTTGAAGTTTCCTGAGGATTTCATCAGTCTCGGTGTACTTGGAAAAGGTAGGCTAAACTTGAAACAAATGCTTTAATTCGTGCTCAACATAGAATAGGTTCTCTAGACTATCATAGAGAACTCGGCCTGTGGATAGTGCCTTTGGTGCTGATGTGCTAGTTGATGAACTTGCTTGGTTATCTACATATTGACCCAACTTGTCCACATAATCTATATGCTTCATTAATTTATCATTGATAACTAAAGGACTGGGTAGCCCTTTGTTCTGAAAAATACCAAATTTCTCCATAAAAACATTAATTTCCTCCTGCATACTTTGGCATCTTCTTTCCAGGTTTTGCATCAGAGACCTTTTAGTTAATACCTTCTTGACTTTCAGAATAGTCCCTGTTCTGTCTTCAATGCCAATTTCTTCCAACTGATATTTGTTCTTACTGTTCAAAAAATTTATAAGCCTGGTGGCTTCCTCAGGCATTTTTCCTAATTCTTCCTTTGTCCTCTGAATTTCTTCCAGGGCTACCTTTACTAAACCAATCTGTTCAAATATTATTTGTATTGATGGCCAAACATCATTTATTGACTGAATGATGTTGGTCCAAAGAATCTTCTTGATGTCTGCCAAGGGCTTGTCAAATGTAAGGTCTTTTTCTTATGATTTCACCTTTTGTTCTAACCCTTTATTTTCCCTCACCTTTTCTGCAAAATTTATCTTTGAAAGGTCATACTTCTGTTCTAAGGTACCATATTGTTCTTTCACCTTTTGCAACTCTGAAACTTGGAGCTTCATCTCGTCCATTGATTTTATCAATTCTTCTGTACTTAGGCTTGAAGTTCCTGCTGGTGTTGTTCATGTACCTGTGACTACTTCAGCTATGGGGAAAGGAATATTGGGTGTCAGGGTTGTTGCCAGTGTTGAAGGGACTGTAGTGGAGACCAGTGGTATCACATTTGGTTGCTAGGAGGTCGACTCTCCCTGCTTGCTTTTGAGTGACCTTTCTAATTCTTGTTCGGTCTCCTTCAATTGTTCATAAAACTATAGGAGCAAGTCCATAACCTCCTCTTCAGATTTTTTTCTTAATAATTTCAGCGTCTGTCGATGTCTTGATGGTGATAATTTTAGTTGCTTTCTTAAGGCAGCTATGTCTTCATCTTTTCTCTTTATTAAGGCTTCTGTAGCCTTCACAACCTTTGGATTATGTCCCAATTCAATCACTAACTCTTCCAAAGATTTAATTCTGTTATCTTTAGCATGTGAGGAGGCTCTCTCCAGTTGTAATTGGGTAGTGGTATTACTTAAAGAATTCTCTAATCTTTGGGCGATCATGGCCTTACCAATCAAAGTAGAATATATCATTTCTCCTGTTTGCCTGTGTAGCTCAATTTGATCAAAGGGATGAATATCTTTTGCCATAACCTCAAAATTTGTTTGAAGGTAATTTGCAGTTGTTTGAGGTTTCTACACTTTAGGCTTGAATAGGCTCATTTCCATTTTTCCCTCCTTGATGTCATATGCTGACATCAACTTATTCTGATTGGTGGGAGCCATTTTTAAATATTGATTGTAAACTTGAATTCTTAACGGCTCATTCCTGGCTTTTATTTCCTTGAATTTCTTTTTAAAATCCAGGTTCTCACTTCCTGGAGGCTTAAAGGATGATACTTCAGTGCTCTGTTGTCTTTCTAGCTCCTGTCTCTGTGAGCTGGAAGGTGTCCCAACTATCGGGAAAGTCTGGTGATTGTCTACTCCTCCTTTTCTTTGGCTCTCTGTGGTTTCTTCAAAATATTCTTCTTCTGAAAGAGGATTTAGCCTGTGCCTTTTAGCACCAGGCTGGTCTGATAGGCCAGTGGTAGGGGTAGCTACTTCCCTGTCTCTCTTTTTATTATTTTCCTCATTCAGAGGAGTCTGCAAAATTGGAGGCTCTTCTATATTAACCTGAGTTTGGTGAGCCTGTGTCTGAATCTGCTCCTGAGAAGTTTCACGCTGCTTTGACATGGTGGATTGTGTTGTGGCTTGAGTGCTAGTCTCCGGTCCCTTTCCCTTGGATATCCCTGTAAGAGGTGTGCTAGTATCCTGCGAGTGCCGCTGAGAGGTTTCAGCTGTAGAGGCATTGATCCCTGATGCTGATCTTCGAGAAGTCTTAAATTGTACCTGCCCAACAGAATCCAGGTCAAGTGTTTTTTCAAGATCCCTCATTACATTTTCTATGTTGACTTGCTCACTATCAGTTTCTACTAAGGTCCCCTCCCTCCATTCATCCATATTAGCAAATTGTTCAATCTCTAGAATTTTGTGATGTATGTAAGGTGATAGTCTGTTTTTCATTCTTCTATCACATATGAAGCTATGAGGGTCATATGGAATCCAACCAAAATATTTGTGTAATTTAAGATGATCTTCTAGAATTATCTCTGCTTCTTTCCATGCTTCCCTAGTGTTGCAGACGAAAGGGCCTAACTGACTCTTGATTCTGAGTTGTGCTTTATTTTTGGCTTTATAAAAATAAATCAAGTCTGAATTAATCATTTGTCTGTAATATTCCAATGCAAACAGTCTCATTGGAACATATTTGGGCAGCTTGAATGGGGAAAACTCACATCCATATACTCTGATTTCTGTATGGTTCTAGTATAGATACCAGTCACCCAATCTGTATTGTTTAGAACGCTGGAGGATCTTCTTAATGTCACCACTGATCCTGGGAGGGGAAACCGCTGTCAACAAGGTAGTTGCTGGATCAACAAACTGATCAATGAACTCATACCAACTATGATTTTTCCATATCTGTAAAGAAAACTTGCATATAAGGAGGCGGGTCCTTGGTTTGATATTGCTTTAGTATGAAGGTCTGACAGAGGCGATCAAGTTCAAATTGGGACTTTTTAGCCGATTGCTCAAGTAAATGTACAATGGAAATAGGAGTGAGAGCTTGACTGGAGTGAAATTGCAGCGTCTCATTGATTGATTCAACAGTTATTGGGAAAAGGACTGTTTGGTTGGGTGACATAACTGCTTTGCGGTTGAGGTCATAATTGGCATGGCAATGATGGATTAGTTCAAAGAAAACATGGACAGAGGGAAGAAAATACATGGGAAGATTGGATTCCCACAGTCCTATGACGTCATGGCCATTCAAGTAGTTATCCCTACATTGGCAAAAAACTTTGAGGTGATTTTTATCAGTGGTTAAGTCCTTCATTTTAAAGTCCTTATCTGCAAGAGGCAAATAGTCTAAATCTCGATGAGGAGCGTTCATAGGTGCAACATTCAAAGCTATCGGGGTTTCCATTTTTTATTCTTGTGGATTCAGAAAGGGAACTTGGGTTTTCTTTGTGAAGTAGGCAAAACTGAAGGTCTCGGGGACTTTAAATGATGAAAATGAGAATTGAATTATAATGAATCTAGGCCATTTTTCGTCAATTTAAAGTGGAAAAAAAGTATTTGCAAGGTTTTTCTTGGGGAATTGGATAAATACATGTCTTCGGGGCGCTAGTGACGAAATGCATGTACTGGGTATTGCTGGGAGCTCTGGGTTGCGTCAGTTGTGAAATTTGGAACAAGTTGGCAGACGGAAGCTCAAACTGGTTGACCTCGACTTTCTTGCATGGGCGTATAGGTTTGCAGAATAATACAACGAAAATGACTTGTTTGTTTTATTTACAAAGTCAGAGTTGGCAGGATTTAGGATTTCGAACGGGTGGTGTCAGCGGAAAAACGACATGATGTTTTTTTGTTTTGCAGGGGGGAGCGGTAAGTGGTTTCTATCGCACCATTCATCGGGGGAAGGTGGTATTTAGCCTTGGGCCAGCGATTCCATGAGTGGCGGACGCGTGGCAGAGGCACTATTCAAAAAACCGCTTTGTGATCGCACGCTAACGTGCAGTCACAAAGGGTCGTGCGATATGCATTGTGGCCGTTGGATGTCGGGAGCCTAATCGGACGATTAACAGGAGATATGAGATGACGGAGGGGTTACCAAAGGCGGGTCCAATGTATTTAAGTATTATTTAATCACATCGGGAGCGACAAGATTGGCTGGTGAGGTTATTAATTAACCATGAGGATTAATTAATCCCGTTTAATGTAACGGAAGGTAGGAGCCATTAATTAGTTACTAATTAACTAATTAATCCCGTTTTAAAATGTATTACGGTTATAATTAACTAAGGACGGGATATGTAGTATTTCAAGATTTTTACATAATTACAATAATACGGGAGCGGGTAGATTGTTATAGGGGATTTATATAATATAAGTTAGTAGTTAATATGACATAATGAAAAAGCGCTAAGTCTAAAAACATTGAAAGTGTGTCCTTTGAACTTAGGCTAAAATGAAAACAAGTGTTTTCTATGGAAAATCTTGTAATTTTCCCAAGTAAAATAGGATTTTACTCGGGAAAAACTTATGAAATTAAATGAATGATTTTTATGAATGTTTTAAGTACTTAGGCTTTATTGATTATTGGGCCGAGGGTTCGGTCCCTCCAGAAGTCAGAGAAATGCTATGAGCCCCTTTAACTTTGTAAATGCCTTCAGTACTTAGGGAAAGTTAGTGAAACTTAAGGGGAAAATGGATAGGGAAATTAATTAATCTGACTTTGTTTCTTTGATGTGTTGTATCCAACATAAGTTGTGCTTTCCAAGTGATGAAAGCAAAAGATTTAAGCATTAAACTTAACATTCACCACACATTTATTCTGCAACCATCATCTACTTACCCTACCTACTTTATCCTAGCATTTTCACTTCTTTATTAGGGTGCACTTAGACTGGCAAACCCTTTTTCAAACTTTCTTTTCTTTCACATGGCAATGCGTATCTAAGTCTACATTTATTACATCCAAGGGCTCAGATTAAACTGTTGAACTCCTTTTATTCACTCTACCTATCTACTTATCTGCGAAGATTAAACAGTTTGGTCAGATTCTATTCTCTATCTCTATAGCATGAAATTGAAAAACGAATTAGTCAAGCTTAAACTGTTTGACTATTCATGAATTGTAACAAAGGTGACAAACTGCACACAATTGTTTATTATACAAAAATAAAAAGTAGTGGCATTTAGACTTGCACACCTTCCTGGTCTTTTTTTTTGTTGGGGTTCATTTTCTCTCATTTTTTTACCATCTTTTATTCTTTTTACCCTTTGATTTTTTTTTTAGGGTATACCCTCTTTACATTTTTTAAATTTTTTTATTTTTTGAAAATATGGAAAACCATTGCAACAAGTAAAGGTATGAACATGTTACATAGCTCATCAAGTCAATCATGACGTATGACACCTATTGGTATAGGGGACTAACAGTGGCTCCACTTGGGGATGGATTTCCCTGGTGGAAAGTCAAGAACAGTAGATCAGATGGCCTCCGAATGACTTTGACTGTGTTCTGCAATCTGCTTCTGTTTGCTGTTTTATTATATATATGACAGTGATACTTCTGGAGCTTAGGGCCTTCTCTTCGGGCTTCAACTCCAAAAGTTACTATCCAATCAAAACTGTGCCATTACAAAGGATATAGTATGTACATGTTAATCATCATGATATATCTTAATAATTAGGATCAAAGTAATGTTTTACCATTCAACCATTGACTGATCCTTCTTCCGTTTCTGTGCTATCCAAGTTTTTTAGAAAATATGTATTGTTTCCTTGTAGGGCATGGATAATGTATGGTCCTTCCCATAGGAAGTCAAACTTCCCATGTTTCCCCTTATCTTCTCTTCTGGAATCCCATCTTAACACTATCTCCAAGGTGGAAATCTTTTGCCTTGGTTCATCTGTCAAATATCTTCTTGAGCTTTTCCTGCCATATTTGAGATCGTTGGTATACCTCCTCTCTGATCTGCTGTAAATTGATAATCTTATTTATCCTTCTTTGAATATCATTTGGTTCCACTTGAGCTTCTTGAAGTAGTTTCATAACAGGAACCCCTAATGATGAAGGAAATACAACCTCCATACCATATACTAATTCATATGCACTGGTGCCAATTGATTTTTTGGTTGTAAGCCTATCTGCCCATAGTGCATTTATCAGTTTCTTATGCTAAGTCTTTTTATTTTCTTCCAACAATTTTTTAATAATATTGATGAGGCTCTTGTTGGAAGATTTAGCTAGTCCATTTACTTGTAGATAATAGGTTGTGGAATGGCCTAAGGTAATGTGGTACTTCTTGCAAAAACTAATCATATTTCTTGATTTAAAGGTTGTAGCATTATCAGTTATGATTTTAGTAGGGCAGCCAAATCTGGACAATATATTGGTTTCTAAGAAACCTATAATCATTGTGTCATTGGCCTGTCTAGAGGGGATAGCCTCTATCCATTTGGTAAAATAGTCAGTGGTAGTGAGAATCCATTTATGATGGCCAAAGGAGGGAGGATGGATTTCTCTAATGAAGTCAAGACCCCATTGTTGGAAAGGATTTTCAATAGAAATAGGTTTCAGGGGTAAAGGTAATAGTTTTCTCTTGCCCTCAAAAATTTGGCATTTATGGCAAGAAGTGACAAATTTCTTCACATCACCAAACAAAGTTGGCCAATAGAAACTAGTCCTTAAGATCTTATCTGCAGTTGACTTCCAGTAGAGGTGTCCACCACAATCTCCTGCATAAAATTCTTGAAGAGCTTTGTTAGCTTCATTTTTTAACAAACAATTTAATAAAATTCTTTCATGTTTTTTCCAAAAAATAGTATTATCTAAAATACAAAACTTTGAAGCTTTCATCTTTAAAAACCTACTTTTTGTTTTGGATAATCCTAGAGGAGCCTGCAGATTTTGTAACACATAAATTATATCAACATACCAAGGTGATTCTGGAAACGCCTGGCTGATTTGTGGAGTCGCCATCTCCTGTTCGTCATCCAGTTCTTTTATGTCCAAGACTTAACAATTTGTTTCTACCATGAGTTTAGCCAACTCCTATCCTTTTATCAATTTTGTAGGTTTTATTTCAATATCATACTCTAAGATGGTAGCAATCCATTTGCCCCTTTTGCCCTCAATTCCATCCTAAATCAGGGTGTCCTTGACAATAGCATTTGGTACATAATCTATCACATGAGAGTATAATATGTAAACTTTGAAGTCTTTAATGGCTTTAACAAGTGAAAAAGCTTGTTTTTCCATGATCTTGTATTTTAGTGATGCATCTTTGAGTGCTTTACTAAAAAAGGAGATAGGTTTTTCGCATCATTGGTCATCCTTTTGTAATAAAACAATTGCTACAGTGTGCTCTGAGGCAAAAGAAAAAATTATAAAGTCTCTATCAAATTGGAGACTTGTAAGGACTGGTGTTCTGGTTAAAGCCATTTTGATTTCTTCAAATGCTTGTTTGGCTTCTACTGTCCATTTTATACTTGAATCCTTTTTTAACATATTATTAAGTAATCTAATGAATTCTGCTAGGTTAGATATGAATTTTCTCAAAAAGTTTATCTTCCCTAAGAAAGCTTGAAGTTCTTTGACATTTCTTGAATGAGGTACCTGTAAAATTGCTTCTATTCTAGCAGAGTCAATTCGAATGCCATCCTTTGAAATGATATGACCTAAGAGTTTACCTTCTTCTAGGCCAAACAAGGATTTCTTTGGATTTAAAGAAATACCATATTTTCCGCATTTTAAGAATACTTGTTTGAGATGGTCCAAATTTTGCTGATCTGATTTAGAAAAAATAGTTAAGTCATCCAGATATATAACAAGAAAATCATGAATCTCTTTAGCAAATGCAATATCCATTGCCCTTTGAAAAGTAGCTCCTGCGTTTTTAAGTCCAAATGGCATTTTGATATACATAAATGTGCCCCATGGCGTTGTAAAATAAGTTTTTTCTTGGTCATCAGGATGAACCAGAATCTGGTTGTACCTTGAAAATCCATCTAACAAAGAAATTCTAGAAGAACCTACTACCCTTTGCAAAATATGGTCCATCTTAGGTAAAAAGTAATTATCCTTGAGAGAAACCTTATTCACATTTCTCAGATCTACACATAATATTATTTCCCCAGTTTTCTTCCTAGTAGGTACTAAGTTAAATACCCACTCTGAAAATCTTATAGGTGCAATTATCCCTGCCTCATACATACGTTTGATTTCTTTTTCAATCAGTGGTAGTAATACAGGGTTGATTCTCCAGAGTTTTTGTTTGAAGGGCTTCTGGTTTTCTTTCAGACGTATAGTATGCTGAATTATTGAGGTGTCATATGATTTCAAATCCTCATAACTCCAAGCAAAAACATCCTGGAATTCTCTCAAAAGTTCAACATATTTTATCTTCTGATCATGTGGTGAAGACTGATAGTTTTATCATCTTTGGATTGTCTTCTGTTCCTAAATTATATTCTTCAATGTCTGCCTTCAATGGTTCCATCTTTGGTTTCTTCGGAATGTCATTGGAATCAAAGAGGTCCTTTAGAGGGGTTAATCCCTTAGGCAAATGATTGTCTTTTAGGTGAATGACCTCTGTTTCTTCTTCAATTATCTCATCATGGTCCATTAGTTTTACATCTTGAACTTCTTTTCTAGTGAATTTCGTGGGATGAAGCATTTGAATTGAACTTTCTTCCAAAATATTGGTATCAACCTCATCTATTTGTTTAGAGTTACTGTCTGTATCAAGATCTATGTAACTATGAGAAAATTCTTTGTCTAAAGTTAAAAAGTTATTAATCTATTCATCACTTTCGAAAACTTGCCAGTTCTTCAGATTGTCAGGGATAGCTAGTCTATGCCTAATTTCAGCAGTAAACTAATGATTAGGTTCGAAAGGTAATTTACAGGTGCTGGCAAACATGGCCAGACTGTGAACATGTAAGTTGTGTTTCTTAGGCACTACAGCAAGCTTAGTTTCCAGAAAAGTATTAAGAATCTCTATCACTGTTCCTCTATAATATCCTAATTTAGGATCCCTAGTCGAATACTTCCCTTTGATCTATTTAATGATTAATTATGAATCACCTATGACAGATACCCTAATTGCTCCTAATCTTTTGACAAGTCCTAGCAAGAGAGCTTCATACTCTGCCATATTATTGGTGCACTTAAAATTTAATATGTAGGCATGGCCTTCAGCTTGGTCATTTTCTAAGTTGTGCAACCAAACTCCTACCCTTGCCCCTAATTTATTGGCTGAACCATCAAATTCTAAGTTCCAAAAAATTTCATGCACATAATCAGTGTCAGGGGTGGTGGGAATTTGTTTACCAAGGGGATTTAGTTTTTGTTCTCATCTAATTTTCCTTTGCTGTGAGAATCATCATTCGTATCTAAGATTTCCTGAATCTGAACACTTGATTTTCCTTTTTTAATTTATTTTGGTTC
This sequence comes from Pinus taeda, assembly GCA_000404065.3. NCBI lineage: Eukaryota > Viridiplantae > Streptophyta > Pinopsida > Pinales > Pinaceae > Pinus > Pinus taeda. The sequence continues at coordinate 165,250 of APFE031524940.1, forward strand.
TGCTGCTAAAACGTGTTCAGTGTTGGTGGGATTGGTTTCAACATTGTAAAGAATAAATGACTCCATATCAGAGTGTACTAAGTAGATAGGGAAATTTTGTGGTTTTTCCTGACTACTTAATACATATTTCATTAATATTTCTCTATATAGTTTCTTGGGTTGGCCGCAAACAGAGTTAGTAGCATAAGACATGTCCAATTGAAGCGATCCCTGAAGCTTAGCACTCCAGGACCTGCATAATAACATTCCATATTTCAGTGGTATATCTTGCAGGGTATTGAACTAAAGAAACACACAAATCTTTTATCAGCCCTAAACATCTCACTTGACTAGAATCAAAAGAAAAGAGGACTTTGTATGGTCGAGTGATGTCTAGGTCTAATTTCTCCATAACAGACTTGGGCATTAGGTTATGAGATGCCTCAGAGTCAAACATGGCATTGTGAAGGATTTTATCATGTATATTCAAGCTCACATAAAAGGGCGGAACACTTCCCTCTAAATGTTTCCCATTCACTTCAGGGCCAAAGATTAATTCTGATTGGTTATCAAAAACATTCACAGAGTCTTCATTTCCAGTGATTTTAAGTGATTTGTTAATTTGACTTCGGTAGGCATCATGTTTGGCTAGTTCAGACAATGGAACAACAATCTTTAATTTTCCTACTTCAGTTTCCAGATTGAAAGGTTTTTCTATTTGGGCTTTTATGTTTCGAACAGTGGGATTCTTTCTATTTTCTGTGTTTTCTGTGTTTTCCTCCTTTTCAGGAGTGGGGTTATGATTAGCAGTTTCTCCTAAATCCACTTCTGGAGGTTCTTCCACATTTCCCTTGGAAGGAGGAGTGGAAGAATGTCTATTATTTGGTTGATTGTCAGAAACATCTACTATTATTGGATTAGGGGGGTTATTGTCTGATCTAGACAAAATTTGTACAGGTGTAGTAGTTGCTTTACCTTTGATAGGTTGTTTTGAAGTTTTCTGTTTATTGGCTTCAGGAACATCAATTCTTCTACTCCTTAAGTTATACTGCTTGTGCACTTTGTAAATGGCTGTGTCATATCCCTCCCTGAAGTCAAACGATTCTCCTGACTGAGTTTGAAATTGTTTGAGAATGTGAGCCTCCTGATCATCTTGAGTTAGGAAAACTTCTCCTTCATTGTTAAGTCCCATAAGATTTATCTGAGTGTCTTCTTGGGGACTTTCAGAGCTGGAAGCTTCTACATAATTCTTCTAGAAAGGGGGTCTAATGTTTTGATCTGGACCAGTCTTCCAAGGGTTCTGGTTTTGGTTTTTCCGGAAATTAGTATTCCTCCCTGTGTTGGTTGGCTGACCATCCCAAGGAGACTTCCATTCTATTGTTTCCACTCCATCTCCTAGTCTTTCCATCCCTTTAATTATAGCATCTAGTTTATGTTCAACGGGTGAAGCTTCTTCTTTTATTGGTATTCTTCTTTCACTCCTAACCTTGGCTCGTTTAGACATCAGATTGGCTTCAACACTGACAACTATACTTTGCATATCTTCCAAAGTTCTAGGGGCTCTTTCCCTTAGCTGAAAACCCATATCAGAATGAAATCCATCAAGGAACTTGATTAGGGCCAAATCAAGTGGGGTCTGAGGTTTTGAGGAATGACATTGTAAACAATGTTGAACCTAGTGCAGTAATCCTGCACAGTGTCTTGCGTTCCTCTCTTGAAGTTTTCATACTCGGATAAGATCTGTAAAGGATCTTTCTTCTTCTCCCAATGCTTCAAGAATTGTTTATAAAGGGTTTCTAGGCTATCTATGCTATTTTCTCTTAGAGCCCTAAACCAGGTTCTGACTTGTCCAATAAGACTTTGAACAAATATCCTCATTCTTACATCATTAGCATCTATCTCATATATTTCAAAGTAGTCAATCATTTTTTTGGTATGTTGTTGAGCTGTGTAAGTATCAATACCATCGAATAAAGTGATTTTACTTTGATAGTCTTGAGGCATGGCACCTAAGTTGGCTGGTAGACCCAGAGGGGTATACCTGTTTGCCATAGTTGTAGGTAGTGATGGAACAATAGCTAGGGTTGGGGTAACAATGGGAATTTGGGTTGTGGATGGAGGGGTAGAAGGAAGGGTCTGTGGAAGAGTGGTTTGGGATTGAGATGTACGAGGGAATGGTGTGGAACTTATAAAAGCAGCAATGATTGTAGAGGGATCAGGTGTCCCTTCAGAAGTAAGCTCAGATTGTATTGAATTTTGCAAATGTCTGTCAATTGAGGAACTAACAGCTTCAAACTGTAATTCTTCAATAAACACTGGGTCTAGGACCAAGTCAAATAATTCAGAGTCAGAAGATGTTCTAAATAACGAGGTTTCACACTGCTCATCAAAAGATTCATCCTCAAGATAAATCCATCTAACAGGGCAGGATCTTGATCTGTAGATGGGCCAAGAACTAACAGTACTTTCTTGACTTTCCTATCTCCTAAGAATTCTGGGGATTAGATTGGGGTTCTCAAACACTGGGGGTGGAATTGGATCAGAATTTGCTCTAGTGTAACAAATTCTTTCTGAAGCCAGATTTCTTGGTTTTGATTTTCTGAATTTATATTAACAACAACTTCTGCGATTTCTTTAAGATGTTTCAGATTTGAATTTAAACATTCCTAAAGATCTTGTTTGAATGAGGAACTGGTTCATGTTCAGTTCATAAACTAAACCGGAGATAGACAGAAGCAACGTTCATCTACTTATGCACTTGCAGAGCAAGAGCAGTTCGAAGGCTACCTGGCTAACTTCAGGCTTCGTCTATAGATTATAAAGTAAACAACAACAACAACAAATTTTTCATTCCCTAGTATGGTCGCCACTATGTTATCACTCAGATTTTCCTAGAAATTGTAAGAAGAGGAAAAGGGTCCGAGGTAACCACAAACCAACTTTTGGGTACAAAATCTAGCCAATTTGTACCTATAGAGGGCTCTCTCTTTAAGATTTAGCTTTGTTTTATAAGGTTTTAGGCTAGTTATGAAAACTTTGGGATTTTGATTGTATTTGGTGGTGAAATTCAATAGCAGAGGGGTAGAACCAAATATTTCAGGCCACTGGGCTAATGGAGTCAAAGAAGATGGCTAAACTGGATTTGAATTTTCAGCAAAGAATGGCCTCACCGGGCAAGATAGCTAAACATGGAGCAAATTGTAGAGCTATAAAAAGGGTCTCTTTCACTTCTAGTTACCTCACATCAATGTCAATCCGGGAACGTTTTGCTATTTCAAAGAATATCTCAATCTGAGGCTTAGCATTTGTCAGAGTAATGCTCGTAGTACAACTGTTTTAAAACTACAAAAGTAAATTAATGCGTGTCTACAACTTAACTACTTCAAAAGGATAAATCACACATTAGGATATAAAGCAATGCATCAGTCAAGGGTTCGGTAGCAATAACCCATCCCTTTCGTAACTGATAAGAACAGATCAGGGGTCTGGGAGCCAGGTAGCAGATGCCGATGCTCACTACAGCCTGAGATCGTCCTTAACAAACAAGAAATGAAATGGCAGGTAAAGAAAATAGCAATGAAATAGAATAGCGCATCAGTCAAGGGTTTGGTAGCAATAACCCATCCCTTTAGAAACTGATGAGAACAGATCAGGGGTCTGGGAGCCAAGTAGTAGATGCCGATGCTCACTACAACCTGAGATCGTCCTTAATAAATAAGAAATGAAACGGCAAGTAAAGAAAACAGCAAATCAGCAATCTTGAAATGGAACAGCAATTCATAAATGGAACAGCAATTCAGAAATGGAACAACACTTAAGGAAATGAGCAGTAACTAAGTTCAACAAGCTGTGAATCTATTCAATCACACCAATCCAAACATCAATCCTTCTTTCTTAAAGATGTACACCCACTATGGAACAGCACTACCTACGGATCCAAGATGGAATAACACTGAAAACCATATACACACAACGTGCTTAATCTGACTCCGTTATCGCTCTAAGTAAAAGCATACGACTGCATCTCAAGATGAAAATAGTAATATCCAAGGATTCAATAATCAAGTGAAATCGGAACTTCCAAGATAAATGTTGTAATGCTAAGGCACAATCGCATAAAACTCTGTAATGGAATGACAATATCCTGTAGAGATTAACCGTATTATACCAACACTTAAAGGAATGGTAACATGATGCAGCGTCAATACAACACTTTTGTTTGTAGGAAAATTAAATGGGTTAAACACAACAGAGCATGTAACATAAACTTTATAAAACACAACAGATTACCAGATCACGTCGATAAACAAACCACACAGAAACCACGCGTAATGGTACAAGAGCAAGTGTCCTCCAGGACCGGGCCCTTAGCCTCCAGGGGTACACCGCTTAAGGTTGATCCAGGCTCAAAGATAAAAGAGTAACCAAGTCTATATTAATGCATGAAGTAAAATTACAGTAAGTCAAGTCTTAACAGAACATAATGATCATAATCTTGATCTTCTTAAAAGAAATCACATAAAGTCATCCCCCTCTAGCCAACAATGCTATCCCTTATATAAGGATGATGACGGAGATATCTAGATGCAGAAATAGATAAAACAGCGATCCCTCAGGATCAAAGATCCTGAGGGATTCGCAGAATCGTTAATCCTGAGTTTTCTTCTCTTTTTTGCGCCAAGCTGGTATCTCCGCTTCCTTTCCTGGGTTGGTCCATTTTGATCTGGTTTGCACGCGGTCTCCTGTCGAAGGGACAGCAGTTAATTCATCTTTGTCTTTTCCTTTAGGATGGCCACTTTCCGTTTTTCCTCTCTCCTGTACATGGGAATGACAATTATCAGCGGTTTCTATTAATCTCACATGTTTCGTTATAATTCTTTATTATTTTCTAAGTTTCTAATGCAAAAAGGCTTATAAGTCCTAATGAAAAGATATTGAAATAACCATCAAAACATACCTTCTTTGATACTCCACACACCCCCCGGCTTACCTTTTTTCATGGCCTCGTGAAAACATTGTAGTTGACATGCAAGGCAGTGAGTGAGCAGGCTGGAGATGGAATCTCGTGTGAGGGCCTACAGCCGTGATGCGAAACTAAATGATCAAAGAAATGGCCTATCTGACCCTCAGGCATCTCATACAGGGCTCGGTATCCGGGTGCAGGATGCCAAATGATTGGACTCCAGAACCTATATCCTAACCAGGATGGCCCTGCCCTCAAAACAATTTCGCCATAAAAGGGAAAACGGTTGGCAGCAAGTTTAAAATTCTCATACTTAAATGGTTCTCTGAGCTGGATATTCGGATTAGATGTTCGATATCGAAATTTAGCTGCATCAATGGCAAGGTCTTTAATAGAGGAAAAGTATTCAAGTCCCTGCCGAATGATTGCCTCATGCATGGGTCCTAATGCTTCAATCACTCCTGGAGCCTTCATGAGATTTCTATGTCTCCTCCATAACTGTGCTAGGTCCCTAGGCTCAGCTCTTACCCATAGATCTAATCCGTTTTCTTGTCTTTGAAAGGCGTTGTAGGCTTTAAGCCATTTAATTTGATTGACTGCAAATGAGATAAATGCTTGCAATTGAATGTCCCCAACAAAAGGGCCAAGGTTCAGTTCGGTCTCTTGTTCTAGTACGAGGTTATGCAAGTAAAATTCACACAATAATCTCTGCATTTTTATCCCGTAATGTTTACAGCAGTTTATGAAATCATCTATAGTGTTAATTTGTATGGGAGCACCTGCTCTAACAGCCTTTATTTTCAATTATAAATACTTTTCCATTAAAAATAGGGCATAGTTCTTGGCAGGGGATCTACACGCTAGGACGTCATTGTATAGAGAACACAAGGTATCCATCTGTTTGATAACTACATCTAATCTACGAGTTACCTTTGCAACTTTCTCTTGTTCCTCCCGCCATCCTTCGAAGGCTTGGCTTTCAGATAAGTTGATGTTCCTTAGTTGCTGCTGTAGTTCTTCATATTTTTCTCGGGCGACTGTTTGCTCCCTAAGCTTTTCTGCTTCTTGCTGGGCCTGCTTCAAACCTTTGTGAAGGGTTATTGCTTTTGGATCCTTTTTCCATGCAGCCGTGGAGGCCGGGAGCTTTACCTGAACTTTCTTATTGTGCTGCTTTGGTTTAGAACCCTTATTACTCCCGAAGGTGGTGCCTCCGTCTGAACTATCTTATCATCCTTTTCAATTTTAACACGAACACCAACCCATTGTTGTTCCTTTTCAATTGGAACAGCACTCTGCTTTTCAGCTTCATTTGGGACAACAGCTTGGCTTTTGTCAGGGTTTTGAGCAGTAGGATGGATTTTGGTCTTCCGCCTCTTGCCTTTAAGGGATTTTACTAGTGTGGTCAGACCTTTTCTTCCTGAAGTCCCTTTTACCCTTTGCCTTGCTTTTAGAATCCTAATCTGCTGGTGAAGCTGGACTATTATGTTCAATAATCTCTGTTGTTCCTTTCGTAATTCCCTTATTTCGCCATTTCTTCAGAAGGAACAACAGGTTGCTTACTGCGGTTTGGACTGCGGCTAGCTCCCTGATTTTCTTACTGGGGTGGCTATTCCGAGGCAAGAACCTTAATTGGCTCTGTTATTTCTTGGGCTAATTCTTCTTCAGCCCTTATTTCCTCCGGACTTTCTTCTGGTGCCTTCTGATTAGGAACGGGTTGTTCCTGCTCAGCATTTTCTGACATCTTCTCATTGAACGGACAAATTTTCTACTTCCACCACTTCTACATGCGATTCCTCGGGTGCATCTTTCTCCTGGGGTTTCTCTCCGGCATGGAGGTCCGACCGATTGACTCAGAGGTTGGCCATATTCACCCATATTGGCCAAAATTTTGGCCAATTCATCTTCCCCTAGTGGGTCTTGTAATGGGCTACCTTCCTGCTGTTCCATTCCTTCCTCCTGCTCGGACTGCTCGGCTTCTTTTCCCTCGTCTCCTTCCTCTTCAGATTGCTCATCTTTTTCTTCTTCTCCTTCTGCAGATTGCTCTGCCTCTTCTTCTTCTTCTTCTGCTTCTGCCTCTGTAGACTCTTCTTCTTCTGCAGATTGTTATGCCTCCTCTTCTTCTTCTTCTTCTAGTTCTGTCTCTGCAAACTGCTCTGCTTCCTCGTCCCGTACTTCTGTTTCCTTATCCTCGCTTGGGATTTTCTCATCTTCGATTTCTATTGTCTGGCTAGTGCCTTCCTGGGGCTTCTCCAGCCCCCCTCGTATCCATGCAAGCCGGGCCGATTTTCTGCGTTTTTCTGGTTGTTCGGGTGTGCTGGTGACATGTTTTCGTTTTTCAGGTTGCTCCGATGTGCAAGTGTCCTGCTTCCGTTTTTCTGAACATTGGGGTGTGCTAGTGACTTGTTTTCGTTTTTTCGAACGTTCGAGTGTGGCCAACCCTCTGTTGACGATGGTAATTAGTTCTTCTCAGCTGCTCTGCTGCTGGGTGAGACTATGGTTAACTATCAACCGAATTAATCCGTGGTGGCTGACGACTGACTCTACGTGCTGTGCTCTTTTCATACTTCGTGCAATGTCATGAAGTAGTGAATTCAACAATGCAGGTAAATTCACAGAACATTTTTGTTTTAAAACAGCTAGGAGTTTAAGATGTAGTGGCCTTACCACGTCTTTTCTGCCTTCACAGGTGATGTAGCTTTGGATGATTTTTGTTAATTCCGCCCACGACTCTCCTAGTGTTGCTGGCAGCACCCCCTTTCCTCGAATTGTCAAGCTCTGGCCCTCGTCCTGAGAGATTTCTAAAATCTTCTGCAGCCTTTCCTTTTTTATCGTCCATACCGGTCCAGTGGCTGGCAGTCCCGAAACTTCTGCTATTATGTCATCGGTGACTGCTATTCGTCTTCCTCTTACTGTGGAGTAGTCTTCTTGCAAATTCTGTAAAAATTCAATTGCTACTGTTTCATTGGACTCCTTCAGGCGGCTGAGATAGGTCAGCCATCCTGCTTTTTTCAGGATTTTCCGGGCTATAGCCGAAACAGTTAGGACTTGAGGTTCTCTGCGAACTGACCTTCCTCCCATAGTTTCACTGCAAATTCTCAAAGGAACGGCAGTTGTTTGTTGAAACGCAGAGAAGCTGATGGCGTATCACTCGTTCAAACTCTAATGCTACGGCGTATGCAGTGGAAATGGCTTTGAACAGCAACACATGCAGAAGAAAACAAAAATAGAAAAAGATAATACCGTTGAGTCGTGTTGTGCCCGAGTACACAATCTCTCAAATAACGGGCTGACACGTGCTCTGGGGAATGATGAAGTTAACCTCCCCCCCGCAATGTGATATGCTGTCCCAGCCGTCAAATAAAGGAGCAACGCTTGTTCTGCCACAAGGTCTTTAAGGAACAGCGTATGGCAATATGCCATGCTTACAAAAACAACCTATTATTGAAATCGAGGTATGAAGTTACGTCGCTTTAATACGTAAGAGACTGCGGTGATTTGATGGATGTTCGGGGATAAGACATTTGCCGTAAATAGAGAGTCTCATGCGGTCATTGTCACTAGTTCTGTAATGATTGGTGATAATATATAGTCATGCGTTATATGGTCGGGTAATATCATATAATTAATTATCATGGCATAAGAAACAAAAGGATGCAATCTACTTACCTATTGGTGTAAAAATGCGACTTCAATACCATTAACAGTGCTATGCTGCCGACAAGTGTCCATAACCTTGGCAGAGTTGTTTGTTTCACCCCTGGAACCATAGTCCTTTGTGTATGCCAGGAAATGTTGTGCAATGTCAAAATGTAGGCTATTATGCTGGCTTGGTGACCAGTTAGTCATAATGCTATTCACGAGGAAGGAGCGAATAGTGGGCAGGCCGGCTCGTGATGAGACTTCCTATTCCAAGGGTTGTTTGTTTGATATACCTTTTGGACCATTTCCCTGGTGTGATGGCCATAATGAGAATGCCACTTCGCTTCCGTCCTGATGATCATGGTAGGTAAGCTTGTCATGAGACTTCCTATCCTGCAATTTGACAATTTGTAAACCATGTTCTACTTCCTTTTTTTCTTGTTTTTCATAAAGAACCTTTCCTGTTTATACACAAAGGGTGGTTCAACACTCCTTAAGAGCAGGAATGGTGGAAGAAGTCTTAATATCCCAATAGAAAAGTATAGATCCTTTGCTCTTATTGCTGAATGATAATCAAAGAGGATTAAAAAAGGGACCATCATGATACAGATAACCAATCAGAACGGAATTAGTAGAGCAATGGCAGCAAAAGATGATGAATAAGCATGTCTTTCCTTGTGTCCTTTCACCAATTCAGGGCAATTTCTTATAAAGATAGCGATTTATGATTGACTAATTTCCGTATGCTGTGTTTTTGTTCCCATTACATAAGTGAATAGCCGTATTCAAAAAGACTTGAAAGAACATTAGCAATAAGCATCCTCAATTTAGAATAGCAAAATGAACAAGTTGTTTCACAAGGAGAGCAAAATCATATAAGTAGTGTTCCTTTCGAGGAAGGGCACAACAGTTCACAAATGCTGTCCCTTCGGAGAAATGAACAACAGAAATCAATAGTGTTGTTCCTTTTGAAAAAGGAACAGCAGAAACAAAAGTGTTGTTCTTTTAAAAAAGGAACAGAAAAAACACACGTGTCGTTCCTTTGAAAAAGGAACAGCAGAAATCAAAAGTGTTGTTCATTTTGGAAAAGGAACAGCAAAAACACACAAGTGTCGTTCCTTTGGAAAAGGAACAGCAGCAATCAAAAGCTCTGTTCCTTTTGGAAAAGGAACAGCAAAAATCAAGAGTGTTGTTCCTTTTGGAAAAGGAACAGCAAAAATCAAAAGTGTTATTCATTTTGGAAAAATGAACAACAAAAACACACAAGTGTCATTCCTTTTGGAAAAGGAACAACAGAAAACCAAAGTGTTGTCCCTTTTTGGAAAAGAAACAACAGAAAACAAAAGTGTTGTTCCTTTTGGAAAAAGGAACAGCAAAAACACAAAATGTTGTTCCTTTTGGAAAAGTAACAGCAGAAAGCAAAAGTGTTGTCCCTTTTGAAAAAGGAACAGCATAAGTAACAAAACTTGTTGCAAAGATATGTATAAAAATAATTCAAGAAGTTATGTACAGATTGTAAAGAAAAGTAAATTTGTTAGTGAATTACAGGTGAGGAAGACTTGTCTTCCTCCCCTAAGATCTCCATATCTGAATCTTGGCATAGCTGTTGGCAGAAGGACTCCCGAGTAAGTGGTTTGCGATAGAGACGGACTCGATGGCCATTTGCCTTAAAGGCATATCCAGAACCATCAATAGTAATCAGGGTAAGGGTACCATTGTCATGTACTTTTTGGATTTCATATGGTCCCAGCCAACGAGTCTGGAGTTTCCCGGGGAAGTCCTGAAACCTGGAGTCGTATAAAAGAGCCCAGTCTCCTTCGTGGAAGACTTTATTTTTAATGAGAGCATCATGCCATTTAGCTCTCTCCTGCTGTATCAGGGCAGTGTGTTGAAGTGCAGAGAGTCTAATTTCATCCAGCTCATTGATCTGTTGTAGTCGATTAGTCTGTGCTTCGGTTAGGTCTAAACCGACTTCTTGTGCTGTTCGTAATGTCTGGATTTCGAATTCTATAGGAAAAATAGGTTGTTTTCCAAACATTAGCTGATAAGGCGAGTAACCAATGGTGCTTCTCCATGTTGTTCTGTAAGCCCACAGTGCTTCAGGTAGTCTGGCAGCCCAGTCGCGTCTATGTGATGCAACAGTTTTTGTTAAAATTGTTTCTATTATTTTATTGCTGCTTTCTACTTGCCCATTTGCCTGTGGGTGATATGGAGTAGTAATCTTATGCTGGACATGATAGTTGTTGAGTGTCGCAGCTATTCTGTTCCCAGCAAACTGTGGTCCACCATCTGTAATTATCTCTTGGAAGGCCATACCGTACAAATAGATGGAGCAGGAACTGTATAACAGATTCTTCTGTGGCTCTTGGCAATGCCTCTGCTTCAACCCACTTGGTGACGTATTCTGTTGCCACCAAAATGTATGCTTTTTGGTTTGATGGTGGGTTGATTGGTTGCACGAAATCAAGAGCCCATCGCTCAAATGGTTTAATGACTAGCTGTGGTTTCAAAGGCATCTCATCCGACTGACTAGGGCGTCCCGCTCTCTAGCAACTATCACATGCTTGGACAAATTTCTTTGCATCTTTGAAAATTGTGGGCCAATAATACTCTGTGTGTAATACTTTATGTGCAGTCCTGTCATCAGCGAAATGTCCACCACATGGTTGGTCATGGCAGGCTTTCAATATGTCAAAAATTGTCCTGTCGAACGCATCTCCTGATTTGCATGTCTGCCCCTGTGTGAAACAAATAGCCCCCAATCCAGGAAAATCTAGTACTTCGCTGAACAATCTGTTTTCGCTCATTAGGGGTTAGATGCTTTGGTAACTTACCTACTGCTAGGTAATTGGCAATGTCAACATACCAGGGTGTTTGAACAGCAACAACAAAGAGATGCTCATCCGGAAATTGATCTTCAACTGCTGCTGCGTCAACTGGCTTTAGCATTCTTAAGAGGAAATCAGCTACCGGGTTTTCTTTCCCGCGTCGATCCTTGATTGTAATATCAAATTCCTGCAATAAAATCAGCCATCTAGTTATTCTGCCATTTGTGATAGGCTTGTTTGCTAAATATTTTATAGCAGAATGATCTGTGTACAAGATAACAGGATATCCAGTAATGTAATGTCTGAATTTATTGACAGCATGTATAACAGTTAGAAATTCTTTTTCAGTGACAGTATAGTTTAATTCAGCAAGGGATAGATTTTTGCTAATGTAATAAATTGTATATGGTTTTCTATCCTCCTCCTGTCCAAGGACCGCTCCAATGGCTGTGTCTGAGGCATCAGATGATATCTGGAATGGCAAATCCCAATTCGGTCCTCGAAGGACTGGGGCTGTAGATACGAGCTTCTTCAGATCCTTGAAGGCACATTCACATTTCTCTGTCCAAAGAAAATCAACGTTACCAGTTAGTGCATACAAGGGTGCAGCAATACATGAATAATGTTCTAAAAACCTTTTGTAGTAACCAGAGAATCCAAGAAAGCTACGTACCTCTGTTTGAGTAGTAGGAGTAGGAATAAGCAAAAGTATTTGGATTTTGGCTGGATCTACCTGAATGCTAGCTGCTGAAATATAGTGTCCTAAAATAATTCCTTCCATCATCATCATATAACATTTTTCATGGCTTAAACAAAGCCTGGTAGCTATGCAACGTTGTAGGATTTTTTCTAGTGTGTCTAGTGTTGGATCAAACTCATCTCCATATGTAGTAAAGTCGTCCATATATACTTCCAGTCCTTCATTTATTAGATCTGCAAAAATGCTAAGGATAGCCCTTTGGAATGTGGCAGGGGCATTGCATAAGCCAAAAGGTAAAACTCGGTAAGGTCCGAATGTTCCCCAAGGACAAGTAAAAGTAGTTTTGTCCTGATCTTCAGGGGCAATCTGTATTTGGTTATACCCACTGAAGCCATCGAGGAAAGAAAATAATTTCTTCCCCGCCAAAGTGTCTAATACTTGGTTGATGAATGGGAGAGGAAAGTGATCTTTTTGCATTGCTTTATTTAGCTCTCTGTAGTCCACGCAGATTCTCCACTTCCCATTCTTTTTCGGTACCACCACAAGTGGGGAGACCCATTTACTATCAGAGATAGGGTAGATGAATTTAACATCTAAAAGTTTTTGAAGCTCAGCTTTTACTACTTTTTTTAGATGAGGATTTAGTCTTCTCTGAGGCTGCCTAACAAGTCTTGCATCATTTTCTATGTAAATGTGGTGTGTACATAATTGGGGGTCAATTCCTTTCATATCAGGGTAATCGCATGCAAATGCTTCTTTATATTTCCTTAAGATATTGATGAGCTTTGTTTCTTGTTCAGGTGTGAGGTTGGCGTTAATGTTTAAGGTTTTTCCAGGTTCAATTTCCACAATTTTACTATGTGCAACAAAAGTGACAGGGATTGTGTGATCATGTGTATCTTTCAGAGGTTCCTCTTCTAATTCGTTATCAAATGCTGCTTTTATCATATGACACTGGGTATGAGATGTGAGTTCAGTTTGACTAATGAAATTACTAATGGCATCATCTTCTGTTTGGTCTTTGAACTCAAGTGCTTCTTGTATAGTTAATGGAGATCTAATGTTATCAGTAAGATATGATATTAGTTTTAACTATTGTGATGCTTGGCTGCGCTGGGGGATATAGTACTAAATTCTTGATATCTGCCCCCTTGGTTATGATCATGTTCCCTTGCCAACAACCGATATAGGCATCAACAATAGCGAGCCAAGGTCTTCCTAAGATCAATGGATGTCCATCAAGTCAGGTTATAGGATTTATGATCAGAAAATCAGTTGGGTATTCCCAGGAGTCAACCGAGACCATGACATCATGTAGTATGCCTTCCGACCTAACCACAGATCAGTTAGCCAATTCTAGCAAAGTGGAGGTGGGTTCTGCAGATGTAATGCCTAGCTTTTGGCAAGTAGCGGCTGTCAATATATTGATTGCAGCTCCAAGATCAACTAAGGCATTGGGCAGGGTTTGACCATAAATTTGAACAGTTACTATTGGGTTTCCTGGGTCTTCATACTTAATGGGTGTTTCCTTTCCTGATAATAGGTCAGATAAAGTGCCGACTACTTGAACTCTTGGATTATTTATTATATTCCTCCTTGGTCTTTTTATGCACAATTCTTTAATAGTTTTTGCGTAGATCGAGATGTCTTGAATGGCTTAGAGGAATGGAATTTTTATGTAAAAATTTTGTAATTCTCCTAGAATGTCAAAATTAGGTTGTTGTATAGGTCGAGGTATGACTAATCGTTCTGGGAACGGGGGAGAGGATGTGGTTGCTTGATTATGAGTTTGTTGTCTATT